>WJEZ01002390.1:0-13646 GCA_009869925.1 Thalassaphorura encarpata | reverse complement strand
GCAGAAACTTCCAAATTGATAGGGATTGAACTTGGTCTGGACCAACTTAATCTTCACGACAAGGAGGAAAATACAGACAATGATAGAGAGAACCCAACTATTTTTGAAGAGGATGATGAAAAAACCTGATAGTACTTTTTAGATTTGATAATCTTTCCTCCTGGACTCCTGGAGGAATGGATGGTTAAGTTTTTGTTCTTCTATGAAATAGAAGAAGAGAATCGCGTCGCGCTAACCATAACTACTTCTACATAGGTACCTTTAATATTTTACCTAGTAAAACAAAAAATCCTGACTACTACTGCTAATTATCTTATCTTATCAAGAAAGAAAAATTATTATATTCAAAAAACGTTTGTTGATAAAGTCGCTAAGATTTAGGGATTATTAGCTCTATTGTGACGTGAGTACGTAACGTAGTGTGTTGTATTTATCTTACCATATTAAAATGGAAACGGATTCGGTTACCGAAATATATAAAAATAATTTATATATAAAATTGTCCTATTAGCAACTTACGTGCTAGAAAACTTAGCATTAGGATCAAGAGGGGTGCGTTAATTACAAAAACAAAATGACTTGACTTTTTAGACCTGGAATTACAAAATAAAAAAAGTATACGGCAGGGAATTAAAAGCCAAAGCCAGTTTTTTGACCTTTTGGTACAGTCGAAAGTGCCATATTTTTATTCCCCTTGCATGCATGCATTTGCATCATATGATTTACGAATGTATGTGATTAACAAAAGCCCGTAAAAGGCTCAAAAGAAAATAGAAAAAAAGCAGCAAAAGAGTAAAAAAAATTGTTTGGCAAGGAAGGATTAATAAATTAAATTAAAATTTAGTCCTTCCTCCTTTGAGTGGGGAAACCTGATTTTGAGAAGAATTTGGGACTTTAAAGACTGCACAATTTACAAAGCATTTTTTGCAAAATAAAAATATTCTAAGCATCAGTGAATTTAAATGACGAACGATGACGGGTTTGTAAATTTTGAATTCAACGTCCCCACTTAAGCCATTTACCATTTAAGAATACTTTGACTCTCGAGCTGTTTTTAACTTGATCTAAAAATTTAGAAATCTAAGGAAAAATATTTAATTAAGCGGTAGACGGAAGATTGCATGATTAATCTGTTGCGTTTTGCGCTAATCAATTCTTGATAGGATTACTACTGTAGTAAGTACGTAAAACTCGATGTAATTTATAATGAAAAATATCCTCAAATCTCGTAATAACGTATAAAAAAACACCTATATTGAATTAAATTAAAATGATTGTGTATTGTCATATTAGATGTGAAAAAGAAATCAAATGAAAATATTACAATCGGTCTACGACGAAATGAGAAAAAACGATACAATAAAATGATTCATTTTTGTAAACAATACAAAAAAAATGCGTAATTTGTTTTCTCTTTAATTTTTTATTAACTAGGATTCTTTGATACATTGTAAATTACAAGTAGTTAATTTAATTTAATTTCTAGCTTAAAGAGCTCAAGGCTGAAGCACGACGACTGATGTTGGTTAATTAATTTAATTTAAACACCAAATTATAATTCACAACATTCAATTCAATTAATTTCAAGTTGAATACAATACAAATACCAAATTCTAAATTTTCTTAAGTATTGTCAAATTAATTCACTAGCAGCAGCAGCAGCCATTAGCCTAGGAGGTCAAAGGTCAGCAGTCAAATCAGATTAGGATTCATTACGACCCGTAAGGATTTATTTTTTAATGCTGAACGAATATTGAGATGAGATTCTGATTAAGAATTTTATTTTGAAATGAATTTTCAAAAATTGAAGGGAAGAATTAGAATTAGATTGGAAATGGAATGATGGATAAAAAAAGTTTTGTTATGCATTACGTCGCTTCGTCCTCCTCGTGTTCGTGTTCAATGTCAAATATCTAATTTCCCAGGATTTTTCTGTTCCTGCTGCCACCGTCAGCGTCAACGACGTCTTTTGGAAGATTTGAATGAAATCTAATCAGCAAACGGATACTCGAGCTGAGAATTACAGTCGAAAGGAATTAGATTTGGCTAAAAATACACAAAAGTAATACTAAAATCCAAAGTTACATACGTACGTACACATATAGCCATAGACCCCACCCAAGATTTATATATTCTCTAATCATCATAATAATTTTATCCGAGACTTTTACGAAAGGAAGGAAGGAAGCCAAAAAAAGCTTGGAGCTTAGCAGCTTAGCTAAGGTTCCGGAATTAAACTTCCTTTTTACATTTTTCTCATTTCCTTTCTCCTCTAGCTAGCAAAAAAAGAAAGCAAGCGTGTCGTCTGAAATTTCTTGTTCAGGATGAGATTGTGATTGAATGAATGTGTCCCGGAGGTGATGTTCTGCTCAAGCCTCCGTAAAACTCTTGTCCTCTTCATTAGTCGCCACAGGGATAAGGGGTGGTCCAGATTGTGAAGCTTTTCTCATTTTTTTCCTTTGTAATTCCATCAAAAAGGCTTTGACGACATAGACGCAGTAGATTTTGTAAAGGATGCTCACGAGGAAAATGATGGACCAACCCCAAGTTGCAACTCTTGCTGGGATAATTGTTGCAAATACGGCGAATAGAGTCACTTCCAAAATCAGCAAAATTATCTGGATGACGAGCCAAATTTTACAATGTCCCTTGTGTCTCTGTGCAGGAAAAAAACAAAAAAAAATTTGCATAAATATTCAATATGGTTTACAATTTCCCAGTTTCTGCGAATAATAATCTGGTTAAAATGACGAAGTTTCCAAAGCTATAAATTCTTGGAAATTTGAAGCTTTGGTGTTCCAAAATAAGGACAGGGATATTATTTGGGCTTTCAGGAAAATATTATGGCCAATTTGATCATTTGGCTTGGCTGTAACCAGAGCCGCAAGCCCAATTAGAGCTAGCATCATCCAATAAACCATGATTCCATTTTATTGCCTGCCTGTGCCTATATTGCGTCGTGGAGCTCATTACGAAAATGTATCAAATATCTACTGCGCGATGGGACAATAACAATATGACAAGGTCAAATGTCATGAACCACTCTCGCGTCTCAGCATTTACATTTCATTTCCCAATTGGGCAAAGCGGAAGACGGAACTCAACTGGAGAACCACTTCCGATTCCGACTCAATTCAAGGCGTTAAGAGAATTCCCAATGGAAATCAATTTTGTATATTTATTATGCGTCCACCGTCTCAGGTCCTTCGTCTTCAATCCCCCAGGGACATTTTCTTCATTCTCAAAATGACGACCAAGACGACGCTTGTGGAAACCTTAGGCTCTAGCCTCTGTCCGAGCCAAAGTCTTTGAGTCGCAAAAACGCTTAATTTCATTATACTACAATGCATTTGTCCTTCTCCTTGCTTAGTCTAACATGACCTTGACAAAAATTAACCTTGTTTTTTTACGAGAATGGAAAATTGATGAGGATTGAAAGCACCGGTGATGTGATCATGATGAGTTCCCTTGAACTACTTTTGACTTTGAAAGCGTCGCGTCGCTAACGATAACGATGTCAAGTCTTTTTCACATTTTGCTTATGCATCATTGCTCCTCTTCGAGTCGATTTCGCAGTCCTAGTGTGTGTGCCGTGCCCTAATTTAATTTTAAGCTCTCAGCTCAACTCATTCTTCCGAATTTTAGGTTCACATTTTCAAGCCTGCCTTTGCTTTGCCTTGATAAATCCATCCGAGTTCGAGCACAACCTTCAAACTTAGTTTTCCAACTCAAATTAATTAATTAGAATGGAAAGTAGTAGTTAATCCCGGGAGACAGATGGATTAAAGCATGCCAAGATAATAAATTAATTACAGCCAGGCTGAAANGAGACAGATGGATTAAAGCATGCCAAGATAATAAATTAATTACAGCCAGGCTGAAAGAATGGCAATGTTGAGTTGGTCATGGATAAGCCAAGCTGGCCAGCCTGCTTGAGTTGATTTTGGTTTTGTTGGCTTAGAAAATTGGGTCAATAATACAAATGTTTTCCCAAATAGCGTGCAAACCACCCATAAGCCATAAATGTGCTACAAATAAGTCCAACTCTGCCCTGGCTCTTGAAATGAAGATCAATATTGAATCAATAGTATTACTACAAGGTAAAAATAAAATTTAACTAAACTCAAACTGAGACTTACGCCAATTGATCCTCGAAGAAGAACAAAGCCGAGGACGAGTTGAATTGCCTGGAAAAACATGATCGATCCAAAGAGGAGATAAAGAGCAGTCGTCCTCAAGTGCCCTAAATATCAAAACCATCAAATAAATTTCCCAATAAAAGAGCAAAGGAGAATAAGCTTTTGGATTTAGACTAGGTACTTCCGCCTCCGACATTTCGGAAGTACGTACGTGCTCATACTACCGTCTAGACGAATTTCGACAAGAATGGCCTAATCTGGCAGGCCAGGCCACACCTTGGAATAGGTCACGTTACGAACGACCATTGAACGACTTACCAACTGAATAATGTTGGTGATTTTGATTCTGGGCTGAGGATGTTAAGCCTTCTATCCGGTGGATTTCCTCCATCCAACTTTACAATTTGTTCCCCATCACGATTTGTTTCGAAAAGTAAATCGTGGATTGACTGAGAAACTCCGATTACCACGAGTGCCACGAACTGGAAGAAAAAATAGACAAGGACTCAATTATTTTATGAATTTTTTATATTTTTTATAAACGCAACGGAGGAAATTATAAATTTTGTAGTCTATTGATAATTTCGAGAAATATATGCTTTTTTCCTTCACTTTCTTTTCTACAGTCAGTCAAAAATCAATTATGAAAATGATACGGTTGCTGTTTTTCTAAAGGTCAGGTCAGGCCTGGTCTAGATTAGACAAGCCAGCAAGTCTAGTGCCTGTCCTGTCAATTCAGTTCACTGACATTTTGTATCGTTTACTTTCTCCTTCATTCATTTTCTTTGAGGAGAAAACCAAAATGTCATGTTACGATACGAATATGATTGTCTGTCATATTAAAGAAAATAATGTTTATTGTATTTGCAGAAACTGAGTGAGCCTGAAGGGTTATTTGATAAAGACACGTCTTTCCCCTCAAGATAAAAGAAACTTGAGTTCGATAGACCCGAAATAACGATAAGAAAAAATGAGTAGAACTACGACGCAGAAGTTTTCTTTTCAAAGAAATGTTATTAAAAGCAACAATAAAATAATATTAGTTCTACTTCTGTCCTCGGAAAATTCTATGTTGAAACTGATCTAGTATTTTCTTTGGATGTAGATTTATGCATAAGCTTTGCAAAGAAATTCATATTACAAATTCGAATAAAATATGCGGATTCGGATTCACATTAGAATTTCAAAGTTTCCATAATCCAATGAGACAGACAGACAGACCATGGAATGGAATTCAAGCAAAGACTTTCTCCCTGAAAAGGAAACACCATTTTGATGTAGTTGTTCAATTTTATATGGCAAATAAAATAAAATAGCAGTGCTGTAGAGCTAAGACACCCTTGCTTTTCTTTCTCGTTTTTAGTGCTGCGCAAAAAAATAACATTTCACCAGGCAGAGAAACGGCTGAATAATGGATGATGATGTGAGATGAGATAAAATGAAGACCTTCAGTTCAGAAGGTTCTGGAAATTCAATTTAGCCGAAACACTCTGGTCTAATTTTCAGAAAAATCAGTGATTCAGATGTGCCTTTTCCTAATTTCTATAGCGAATAAATGACCTGACCAAAAAAGTCGGTTAATATCCCGCCCGGATTTTCGGGGCATTTACCTCCGGACGGACGACGTGTTGATAATTTGATTAGAAAAAAGATTTGTGAGTGGGGGCATTTCCATGGCACAAATCAGAAGGAACGCAACGCAGAATAGTCTCAGTCTCAAGGCAAGGCTTGGCATTTGGCCAATATTTACTACAACTCCCGCTGGTCCTTGCCTGCTATTTGCTATTACTAAACATAAGGTGCATGCGAGCGAGCATAAATAAATGTAAACGGGAGTTCCAAAGATGCTACCCGGGTATTATGGTTGGCAAATAGCAAAATCGGTTAAGCCAAACTGAACTCAACGGTTATGATCCTTCCGTTGTCAGTCGTTGAAATGTGCATTAAACACACCCTTATCTTAAACACAGAACAGGCAATCTGCTTTTCCTCCAGATCGCTCAGAACGAACGTCGCTGTATTTCCCAGAAACAATGAAGAACCATACCAAGCCAGGAGAACAAAAACTAAATGTATTTCTATAATTAAGTTATAAACTGAGCTCAGCCCACGTCACGCTGGGTGTGTGATTACATTAGAGTACATTGCTCTGGTCTTTATCGCATATCGCACCACGATACTACCAGATTGTACAGTACAGTACAGAAGAAGTTTCGCAGTTTCAATTTATTTTCCAGAGCCAGGCTTAATCATGATCAGCTCCTAGTTACGACCAATGTGTGGGAAATTGGCTGACCAACCAACAAAACTTTATTTCGTCCACTCATCTGTTTCGCAACTCATAAAAAGTTCAGAGCATGATAATGTCAACGTGCGCTCGGCATTGTCATCCTCATCTCAAGGGAATTGAACTGAAGTTCACGAAACTTCATAAAATAGCAAAATAAGTCGTTGACTTTGCCTAGCATTGTGGTTCTTGTACCCTTGTTAGACTATAATACGGAGAAACAGATTCATCAAAACTTTTTCTGCATTTTTGAGCATTTTCCATAGCTTGGCTTCGCCATTTCGTCTTTGTTGAAATTCAAAAAGAAAATTTATTCCGCCTCTGTGGTTACTTTCATGTTGCCTTAGCATTTCCATTCCAAAAATCTAAACTCGTTTCATTTCCTCTGGACGATTTTCTGCTCCGACAACGGTCTACCTTTGAGGTCAAAAGACTTTTAGAATTTTGTTAAATTGGGCTTAACGGTTGATCGCCCTCTCCCATAATCTCTTCCTTTGAACTCTTTTTGTACGAAACCGGATAAAAACCGGAAAAGCCAATGCCGTGCCGACTTGACCTAAGGCAAGAAAAGGAAAAAAGAAAATGGGCGGAAATGACCTCAACGAAAAGGCTGACTGGCTGAGCTTGACGCATCGAGAATTCAATATCCTCCAGAATTACAAGCACGTCGTAGTAAATACATAATGGATTTAGAATATTTTGACTGGCCTGTCATGTCATCTTCCATTGTTTGTTTTGAAACCAATTTTGATCATTTACTTTAGTTCGGACAGGAAGGAACTCAATACGAACGAACGATGCTTGGTGCTTGGAAGGTAAAATTGGCATCAAGCCAAGTTCTTCTCACTTTCTCTTCATGCGATGCTCTTCTCCTTATATAATCTCCTGGAGATGAGAATTCCAATTTTTATGTTCATGAAAATTCTCTTTGACGCCTCGGCTCGGCGTGTCCGCCGCACCCGCACGTCCTAACATTACGTTACTACAATAATAATCTCTTGAGAATATCACGTCTGCACTCTTTCTACGCTTTTTTTCGCTTTTGATCCGTCATTTTAAAGTTTAAATTCAGAGAAATACGTTTGATCTTTTCTGCTCTTTTTATAAAATTCACAAGGCAAATATTGAGCGTAGAATTTTGTCATAATTATTCAAGGGGTTCATACTATGTATTTTTTTTACATTTTTGCCCATGGACTTGTCACTTGTGTTATGGTGCAACGTATCGCCCCCGCGATGTGACAAGGACAAAAAGTTTGTTCGTAATTTGGGAAAATGAGATAGAGACATCCAATTAGTTCCACTCGTTGGTCCTGTTCAAGTCAGATTAACTTTTTGACAAGTACATCCAGATCAGACCACCCCCGCACCGTCAATGAATTCTGGAGTATTCTCCCTCATTAAATTTGCCAAATCTCTTCCAAAATAATAATTGGTTTGATATGACATTTATTGAGTCTACGGATGAAGTACGGTGGCGGTATTGGTACTGGTACTTCAATGTTAATCCTACGACGGCAATACTGAATTAATTAATTGCGCATTTCAAGGAAGGTTCCAGTCTTGTTGTTATTCCCTTAGCATAATCTCAAAGCTTTTAGCTTTTAGTTCCTGCGGTTGTGGTTTTAGGTTGTGGTCCTTACCTACCTCAATATTATTCACATTAAAGCCTTATAATTAAATATTCTCATCAGGTCTTCACCGCTCGAGGGCTAAATGCATTTCGTCAGAACTACTGCTTCCAACTCAATATTTATTTTCTCGTGGTTTACTTGGCTAGGCTCATTTTCTACGAATGCCGAAATTGATGTTTACCCAACATCTTCTCACTTCCGTTCGTGAATTTGAAATTATTTGCATAGCACTCGGTCGGTTCAAGGCTCAAGGTTGAGTTGAGAGGAAGATTTTATTCAAATCCAAAAATATCATCTCACAACAAAGATTCCGACGACGACGACCGACCTTTTGTAGCTTGAAATTGAAAGTGATGCAGATTTTTCAGTTTGCTTTAAAAAATGGACAGACCGACTGACTTAAGTAATGTAAACATAAGCATCTCAAATATTTACTCCGCTTGGCAAAGCTACGAATTCAATATCAATGCCAAACGCGCATTCTGCATCTGTTATAGATTTGTTTGCAAAAATTTCCGTGGGTTGTGGATATTCCCATAATTATGTAATAAAATTTAGTAATAATTCTAAAATTGTAAGCTATGTGTCAGAAATGTCAATGAATTCAAGCTATAGAAAATTTGCAAACTTACAATGTCTCCAAGTGCAATTTGGTTGACCCCATTGGCTTTTGAGGTGCGACCACAGGAGCCGAGGCGATTTAAGATTTTCGCACTCACACTCAATTCTTTTCTTCCACTTGAGACACTGATTCTCCGATCGATTCCATTTGGGTGAGGCATTTTTCACACCTCTTCTTCTCAAGAATCAAGAAAATAAAAGTAAATTGGAAATCTCGTATTATCTTATTTTATTCGTCCTTCAATTCCAGCCAGCCAATGTGTTTCCTCCGATGGACCCGCTGTGTCTGATCGAGTCAAAGGAGAACGCGTAGTTTTTTGTAGCAACCAAGCCACAGTTCCACGGTTCTGGATTCTGGGGAAAGTGAACCTGGTGCGAATGCGAATGCGAAAGTGAAATGCCCGTTTCTCAAATACTACGTATACGAAATCCAAAGGAACGGAAAAGAAATTTTTGGTAGTGTGGCGTGGTGCGTTAGACCTGGGCTATTGCTTCCCTATTGGGGTCAATACAACTGCGCAGCCTTACAAGCCTAGTGCCAAGCAAGCTTAACGTTACTTCAGTTTCCAGTTACCCTGGACAAAAACCGAATTTGGCCGTGCATGTGAAGCTGAGACTCTACGTACTTTCACCAAAATACTGTTATAAGGTACTCAGTCAGTCGTAGCTGCGTGTTCATATTTCTATTGCTTTTTACAATTGCGAAATTGTGAAAATTCATTATGCGCAGTTAGCAAAGGAGAAAATTGCATTGGATTGGGGTAAACACTGCATAGTACCGTACCGTATAGCGTGCCTACCTAGAAAATATGCAAGCAAGCAAATGCCTCGCCTTGCCTTCGAATAAATACGCAAACATTGTAGTACGCATTAATAAATTATTGTAAAAATAAAGGGAGGAGTACTGCAATGCTGTTGTTATAACTTTTCTATGTACTTTAATGCAAAAGTTGGATGGGAAATTATTAATTAGGCTAGAAATGATAGTTTGACTCTCAATTCGTGTTTTTATGGCACTCAAACGAAAGGAAAATGAGTCTATGGGGAATTTGTCAGACAGAAAAGCCACTCAAAGTTTAGACTTGTGTCTGCCTGTGTTTAGTCATTTCATTAAAGATTTACAACAATTTTGTGGTTCATAACCCCAAATAGGCCTGTTACAACTTTCATTTTCTCTCATCTAGAGCTGAATTACGAGATGCATGGAATAGAGCCTAATGTAAACGTTATGAATATAATGACTTTGTTCCAAGGTTAAACAAATCTATTATGCAACAATAGCAATCCAAGAAAGTCATCGCCTGCTAAATTGTTGAACAAAGTAAACTTTATTATTGACTTTTATGCACTTTCCCTTCAACTTTCTCTTTGAATTTGAAAAATGGAAAATTCTCCTCTGCCTCTGTGTCGTGTCTCTGCTCGATAAAAGCAATTTCCCAAATTTGTTTTTTTATTCAATGCTTGAATGTACTCATTTTAAATTGCAAAAGCTTTGCGTCGTATTTCCTCTATCCCGTGGCTTGAAGTATTTGATAGAAATGTGAGTACACTACTGGGTTACACGGATGAAGGATTCAATTTAAATTAAACCCGCATCACATCCACATCCACTTCGGCTATCGGCGTCATCTCGTCTTCCTATTTTGAAAAATAAGTTTCTTTCGGCGTAGTACGAATAGTTTGGTTGGACTTTATCAGAGTACGGTACAGATAAGTGAAATCGAAACGGCTGTACTCAGTGATCAATGTAAACAATCTGATTGGTACTTCAAACTCAACTCCAAACATTCTTGACTTCCTGACTATTGTCTTGAGTATTTATTGAGGACTCTGAGTTGGTTTTCTTCCTAATTTATTTAAAGGTTTCAGGGAAACCTCCTCTTTTCTCCCACGAGGAAGAAAACAAAAACAAAGAAAGTTGAAGTGAAAGTTTGAAGATCTGTCTTTCGGTTTGGCTATGGTCGGTAAAATCAGTTGGGACAATAAATAATTCTTTGTATTCGAGTAATTCGTAGTATGAATATTTCAACTATTTTCTTGCTGCAAAGTATAATTAGGAGCTACTCAATGAATATATGAACTAATGTTAGTTGGAAACATCAAGGATAGTTAAGATAATTTATCCCCTGATTTATTTTCAATTAAAACTTCTTTACGTATTGGTTACATATATTCTATTTTCTAATGAGTAATTCATATTTTGAATAAAATTGAGTTATAATACAAAAGTTTTCATGCAGAAGTGTTTCGGTCATTATGGAAATAAGCTAATGAGTTTGGTCAAAGAAACTTCCTTGGCCGGAGGATGAAACTTGAAATATGGCTAACACTCTCCTCCGTAATTTGTTGCGTAGTTAGCTTTCTAACGCTAGTTCCCTCCGGGTAAAATATGTTAAAATGCCAGAACTTGCAGCATCATAAAGCTAAGATTTGCCCATACTACAAATTCTAGATTTCTTAGAAATCTAGGAAATACAATTGACTTGCATTGGCTCCGAAATGGAAATTGGAAATTGCGAACAATCCCTTCGTTATATTTTCTGCTCGAATTCAAATTATTAAGTAATTAAATTAAGTAATGTTACAAGTCTATGGCAAATATGATTACACGTACACGTACACGTTTAATAACTTGCCTCGGAAAGATGTGATAGTCCATCAAGATGACTTTAGGAAACAGAGGCAATATTTATTCTCCTTGCTGCTGCTGGAAATTATCTCTCAGCCCAAAGTCCAACTAACATCAACTTTTATTCACTGAAATATTTAGATAACAGACTTCCAGTTGAAGGAAGAAGCATTAAATAGGAAAGACTCTCTATGAAGAGAAGAGCCAAATAACAAAAAACTTTTCTTGTTTCATTTGAAAACAGTAACTAGCATTGAATTCTCGTTTTCATTTCACATCATTGAAATATCCATAATGGAAAAGTTCGCTTATTTAATTTTCCTGATTGGAATTGGAATGTTAGCAAGTGTTAGTAGTAGTCGGCTCAGTAGACGAAGTGAATTTGGAGAATCCTGCAATAAAACTGTAAGATGCAGTGGAAGTGCGTGGTTGATTTGCACCGAAGGAATTTGCTCTTGTGCAAAGAAAGATGAAATGATATACGACAAGATGGCAGAAAAGTGTGTTTCCAAATCTGGGGAAAGGTGCCGATACGAAATTGATACTGATATGAAGATTTTTGAAAAATCTGAATGTGTGACCAATGCAAATTGTGGTGTGGATGGAATTTGCAATTGTAAGGATGAATTTTACGAGACTCTGAATGGAACTTGTCTTCGAAAAGGTGAACATAGAGATGCTTGTGCTTCTGATTTAGAATGCCGCTCCGACATGTTTCTCGTATGTTTGGACAATTTCTGCCAATGCAACTGCAATGTGAGTGAATATTCACTGCACCATAACCACTGTGTTGGTCTTGGTGGCCATCCGTGTATTAAAGAAGAATGTACAGAGTATGCTAAGTGCCAAAATGGAATCTGTGGCTGCAGTTCGAGCGAAAGTATTGAATTATTTCAACATGAGTCCGGAAAATGTATTAAAAAGAAAGGTTATTCAGAACTCTGTAAATCCGATAACGAATGTAAACAAACCAATATATTTTTGAGTTGCGTCGATGGAAAATGTGGATGTGCACCCGAATTGAGCAATTACGAACTAGCCCGAATTATAAATTGGGATTATGATGATCATGAAGAGAAGTTTGAATGTGCAGGACTAGCCGGGAAGCCATGCAATCCCAATCGAAACTGTGTGAAAAATTCTCAATGCAATGACTATGGTGAATGTTCTTGTATTGATTCTTACAAGAAAACGTCTAAAGGGCGCTGTGGAAAGGATTATGACCAGACTTGCGATTCTTCGGATGAAGTGTGCGCAGATGAATTCACTTGTCGTGCTAATACTAATACATGTACCTGCAAGAGTTTAACCCAAAGTACATATTCTTTCTTTTATGGAAAATGTCAGAGTCTTGCATTTGGTCCATGTCAGATTAACAATGATTGCATTGCTTCAACCTACTGTGTAAAACACGATAATGAACAAGGAAGAACAGGATATTGCAATTGTCGGGCAGGTTTTGTCGAAAATTCCCGAGATACCTGTGACCTGGCGTTTGGATCAGCTTGCCCGAGCACCGGCTACGTCTGCGATAAATTGGCCTCCCTGGAATGTTTGAATGGTAAATGTGCATGCACAGACATTTCAATGTTATACGACCACAAAAGCCGAAAATGTCTGGGTTTAGTTGGCTTCACTTGCTCGGAAGGCTCTTGTGTAGAGAATGCATTCTGCCATGTTGAGTACCCTGGTCTACCCGGTCACTGCCGCTGTATCCATGGCTTCAATGAAACGTCAGAACGAATTTGTTCTAATGCAGTCGCACTCGTCAAGGATGTGAATTCTGATTTGTTGGAGCAGCTACAAGCCTTGACAGATAACTTGAAATTCTCCAATCCTAATATGGAGGATAAACCTGGAACATCGACGCAAGTTATGAAGGAAGATTTGCCTACGGAAAGTTACCGCAGAGAAACTAGTCCTTATGAGCAAGAATATACTGAGTACGATTAGTGCATTTTCACTTGCACGTTTTTAAGTTGTATGATCTACGGAATAGTTACTAACATCATAATTGTAATTACTTACCTTCCTAACTTACTATGAAAATGATACTTTCGATTCATCAGATCTTGTTTATTATTTCAGGTGCTATTTTTCTTGTAGTTACTATTCTTGTCCATTTGTTTTTCAAAAGTATGAATGGACATTTAATAAAACCAAAAAATTAAAATTGCCTCTGACGTTTAATGTTCTTAATAGCGTTAGTTATGAGGCTATCGTTCTAACTGTGAACGCTATAATGCGGTTCCATTGTGTTTGATAAGAATCCCATGCCAGGAACAGATCGCAGTCGAAGCACAATCCCAAATCCAGCTCGGGTAGTGCAGTCCGTG
>WJEZ01002389.1:0-13650 GCA_009869925.1 Thalassaphorura encarpata | reverse complement strand
TCAAGTACTACGTATTTTGTTAGACTGACTGTTGTGATTGTTGTGAACCAGTTGGTGGTAGCAGCCGAGAAACATTTAGTCTCACCAAAAAGTGGAGCAGAGCGTGAAAATCGGGAGGACAAAACGTTTCTTTCTTTCGTCTAGCCCTCAGAATTTATTCTTTCTAAAATGACCCTTTCTCATCATCATCCACTAAAACTCTTTGAAATTGAAGGAACTTACGAGCGAGTGCACTTTACACATCATTGAAATCAAAATTGGTTCTCTCCCTACTTTTCTAGCACACGGTGTAGTGCCAGCTGGTCCAATTTAAATGCAATACTTTCATTCACTCACGTCCATTCTGAACGGAAGGCCCCGAAACTATTTCTCTTAGCACTCACTCACTCAAATTCATCATTCTTAGATTTGTTTCGTCAACTATGCTCTAGAGGAAAAATTTAGCCTGAAGAAAGTTTAGAATCTTGAGGAAATGGAAAGTCCAGTCTAGGAAAACAAATAAGACTTAGACTATTGTAATTCTATCTCTTCAGGTTGATACTGTAGATTTTACAGAGAAATGTATTAAATTTTCACCTGACACCTAGGGCCAACATCATCGTATCGTATCGTATAACTTAAAATCGTATTTGTTCGTAACTAGAGGTTAAAATTCCGGAAAATGCCCAGACATGGTCGGTATTTTGCTCAGAAAGATATTTTATATCTTGGATAACCTTGACTTTTACAAGGGTTGAATTTGAATTTATTGTTTTAGGGGGACAAAGCGTGTTGCAAAAAACTAATCTGTGCATTGGGATTGGGAGGGGGTAAGAATTGTGTCAGAGTCTAAGTATTTTCTATCCATCTGCATAGAAGGACATAAATAAAAAATAAAGGGGAAAAAGACTGAAGTAGTTTGTGTTTGGATATAAATATTTCCTGCATTTGATTACATTGCTTTGCTTTTGAGAGAATAAATAAAGATGCAGGGGGAAGGAAGGAACGGTTGGGTCGGTCCGCGGCGGAAGGGGTGCAATAATTTTCCAATCCATTTTCTCAAGAGTAAAAACGGCCAGGATTTTGTTGGAAATGGTTTCATTTTATTTGGTTGGTAATGGAGGCTTAATGTTCCATCCCGTCCTTCTACGTGTATGTGTGTGTATGTTGTGCTCTAATATTATTCAGTCTTCGGTCTTGGAAAGAAAAAGAAGAAGGAGCAAGGAGGAGAAATATAATGATGACGGGGAGTCCAAAGGCGGGGAGCAATGTTCTCCCGCATCCGCTTCCATGCAAAAACATGTATTCACCATGTCCGTAGTTTCGAGGGAAAAAGGAAAGGCCGAGCTTTCTCCCAGCTTCCGTTTCCCCATGATGTGAAAGGTGGAATGGTCTGGGCAATAATATTTTAAACGGAATTCAAGTGACAGCTTTGGCTGGCTGTAGGCCTCAGATAGCCCATGCTAGGCGGGCCACTGGGAATGGAAAAACCGCCGGAGCGTTTATTATACTTTTATACTTACTCTTCTTCTCATCCTCAAACTACTTGCTACATATACATACTCAATCTCTCTCATTGTATGGACTTTCATAAATCATCCAAAGGATTAGACGGATTTACCTAAAGCTAAAGGAAGCTAAAGAAGGAATATTAACTGTGTGCTCTTGCTCTGCTATGAGGTCATCTCTCCTCATGCTCCAGTCACACAGGTGACGGTGGTTCACCTTTGATATTCTTCTTCTCATCTCTCATGACACCTTATCAACTTGTGGTTTAATCCTATTTGTGCAGAATCTCTACGAGGTTCAGAGCTTATTCGCATTGAAATTTTTACCTTCGTTGTAGCTTTCTGAGAAAGTATTCAAATATTGTGACTAAAGACTGAAATTACGCTTTGACTTTTTTTCTTTGCCCTACAACCTTAGACTTGACTTTTTGCTCTTCACTGTTATTTTTTCAATTTAATCCTTTCTCCATTTATTCTCTGAGGTTTGCTCAGGCAAGCAAGCACTGTTTGAAAGATTTTGGTGGCTAAGCCTTAAAAAGTGGTTGAGAATCTCCATATGCTCTGAAGAATGAAGCGTTTCTGCGCTTGAATGTTAATCTGGTCCTGAGGCTAGGCTTGGATGGAAAATATAGGAAAATGCATTCATATGGGATTGGGATTTCCTTGAGAGCCTTAACCCTTCCATTTCATTGCACTGCTGCATTGCAATAAGGCAAATGCACTGCCTTGCCTTGCCTTGCTTTGCCTCCAACGCACCGGGGAAAAACAAATGTTTATCTAAACTGACTCCTAAATGGATTTTGACTTTTTATGCCCATTGTTAATAACACTAGACTGCACCACTAGAAAAGGAATACAGACATTCCTCCCTTGGCTCTTCATTCAAGCTAGGGACTCGGTTTATTTGTCTGTGAACTGCTCCCGCTCTGATTTTATTTGATCATGGACTCTAGGCCCCGAGTCGTCGTCGTAATCCTTGCCCAAAAACGATAAAGTATGATTTACATCCTTGAGAATCAGATGAACCTCGGATGGGAGAGTAAAAACTTTGGATGATGATGATGAAGGAAACTATGGCATAGGCTCACTCTTGGGATGATGGAAAAAAGTCTCCAAATTGAAGGGAAAGGATTTCAAATAGAATAAATGCAGGAGCTATGCTCTTCTCCTCAAATCATCATTTATATCAATTTGGATTCTGAATGGAACGGGTAAAATGGGGGAACTATAGGATTCCTTGTCAAAGAAAGAAAGGAAAATTGCACATGCCAATGCAATGGGATGGCATGGCAAGGCGAAAATGATTGAGATATTTGGATTGGATTGAGAATAAGAGCGTTCAACCGGAAAGATATACAATATGGGAAGGGGGGAGTTGGGTATACTAAGCTAAAATTTTCAACAAGATTTGTCATCAAAAGCTGTGTGTGCAACAAAGGCAATCCCGTTCTTGGAGCCAAATTCGGACTGCTTCTTAAAGAAAACTTATGTGCAGTGTTATAATTCACGGGTTTCTTAATTCATGTCATTAATTTCTACAAGCATTATTTATCTGAGAATTTCATCGCTGCAGCTAAAATTTCGATTAGCTCTTTGATCAATGCATTATTTGAAAGTGGATTTTTGTTTTTGTCTTCCTTTCTCCAAATTATTGTAGACGGATGAAGGAGTATTTGGATTTTAAATTATTCATATGTCAAGGAACCATACACACAAATATACATCCGGGATAGTGCATGACGTGCTACATTCTTATTCTTTCCGTATTAGCCGGGAGAAGGTGGGTTGGGTATTAGGCCTGCTAAGGTAAGCGAGTAAAAGCTAAGGACACAAGCAAGAATTTCCTATTAATATGCCCATAAAGAAGTTATGTGGATTTGGCTGGATAGTCAGGGAGCGAGCCAAGGCGTGGGACAAAGAGAGCAACTCCCATTAAAGACGATTGATTTTCCCGTAAAAGCATAATACTAATACTCAGATAATTTTTATCAGTTTGAAAGCATTTTTTCTCGCAGCGTAGAAGTAAGTATAGGGGGATTGAACGGTTCCTGAGACTGACTGCGTGGCGTGTGTGACGGAATGTCAGGCTATGCTAAACTAGGGCATTTATCTGAGGATATTATACCTTTCATGAGTTTTACTCTCATTTTTGTTACCACATTCGCATCCGTTTTCGCATATATTCCACTCTCACTCTCTTAGCTTTATATTTATCAGAATTGGAGTTGACTGCAAAGAAAGTAGTCGGATGTCGTAGGGCTAAAGTGCGTCCTTCCTTCATTTTCTACCACCACTAATACTTCCTTTTATGTTTTTCATTGTTCTGACCTAAAAGGATCACTCAGGTAATAGATAGGGTTGGCTCAATGTTAGGATAATGTGGATGACGACAGTCGCCGAAGCAAAGAGACATTCTTCCAAGACATGCAATAGGGAAGTAGTTGGGCCGGGCCAATGTGAACGAAATCTGTTCCTTCGTCATGACCACCCATCACATTCAACTCACGTTCATTTCAGAAATGAACCAAATCCCCATTTCACTCTCTAGTCAAGGTGGATCCTTGACTTTTACTTTGATTTTTATCCTTCTTCAGATTCGAGTAATAATCGTAGCAATAATAATTCCAATCCATCCATCTACCGCCCATCAAAATTGGTTGGGTGAGGGAAAGTGAATGAGATTTTAAGGGGGATAGGAATAGGAGTTGTCGAAACCGAAGGAAAGGAAACGATGCAATTAAATGTCCATTGGTTTCTGGAGTCAAGGCAGGGGAATGAGGACAAGCAGTCCATTGGAGACGGAGACGGGAGTAGAGTGTTATAAAGAGGGCTTTTTAAACCCCATAAAACACCGGGGATTTTTGGCCAGGCCCAGGGTCGGTGGTCGGCAAAAACTCAAAGAGAAATTGGAGTTGCATAAGAATATTGGAATCCTTGGACTGCGTGCGTGTTTAGTTGCTCAGCTTCAGATTTTGATTCAGGCCGTAGAGTGTGGGTTAGATGGATAACACGTATTGGCTACGAAATGATGGACAACTAGGCAGGCGGCTAGGCTAGGCTTTGCTAGTCATGGGCACTTGACTGGCTTTGGTTTTGCTTTCTCGTCCTGATTTCATCACGTCAAGTGGAATGCAGTTATTGCAAAGGACTCTCCCCGAAAAGTTCGTTATTCTGCAATTTGAGGGGAGGGGAATGCTTTGACTGGACTCAAACGACTATGACGGCTTCTCTTTCTTTCTTTTTTTTTGGTCTAGAGAAAAGCGAAGGAAACGAAGCCAGAAATTTCCAAATCATAAAGTAAAAAGCATTTTGGATTAATAGTGAAAGAGGAAGAAATATTATATGTCTGATAGTGGACTACGCTTATAGGCTTCAGAATACAAAGCTTTGGCCTTACCGTCGTATGCATGGCGAAATACATTGCATGGCATGTATATAAATGGAAGAGATGAAACAATACTCAGACTAGACTCATTCAGCCATAAGCAATCACTATACTCCTTTGACTCAATTCTCTTCTAATTTTCTCCCAAATACGAAAGGGCTGGTGAAGGTGCTTGCTTGGTTTTGTGCCGGGCATTTTGCTTTCTCCTTTGGTCTCTCTTTCTCTACACAAACAAATAAACGGAGAATACGAACACACACATAACATGTTACAATATAATACAATATATAATGCTCGTAATACAAATGGAGTTCTTATCCTTTTCCTGCCAAATGTAACCACTGCCCATGGCGATCGCAAGGCAAGGCAAGGCATCCAAGTTTCGCTCATGCTATGCTCTGCTCTGCTCTTCAATATTCAATTGCCCAAATTGAAATGAGCTAGTTCCTCTTATGTCGGACGGAACAGAGCCAAGCCAACCAACCATCCCAAGTCTCCCTGTGTACAGTCATAATATCAATTTTGAGATAAAAGGAATCCAATGGATTGCATTGCGTAATAAGTGTGATAGAGATGCCGGGCCGGGTCTGGCTGGATGAGGAAAATGAAATATTGTGTTCATGGTGGTCCAATTTTCCAACGGAAAAACAATTCCTCTCGTCCACCTGTAACAAATTCAAGTTTCATTTCAAACCTCTGATCACTAAAGAATTGACTGACGGACAGACGGCCTAGCTAGCTGGTTGGGTTTTTTTATTGATAGCAACTACAATGTAAATCCAAAGCTTTTAAATCGAATACTTAAGAGATCGAATGGAAATGAGACTGGATGGGATGCGGGTAGATGTAAAATGTAAATGCTCAAATTCAAATTCAAGTTTTTATGAGGAAGAAAGATGGAATAATCCTTTCGTTTCGTTTCGTATTTTTTATTCAATGATGATTATGCATATTCGCTCGGCTCTCATAAATGAAAATTTAATAGAGTCCATCCACAAGTAATTTAATTATTCTTTTTCTTTACTTGATGGAATTTGGAGTGTTTGTCCAATGTCTGCAATCACTTTGTAAGTTCAGAAACTTGAGCGAGGAACAGTAACAAAACGGTGGACTCAGAACTTTGAGTTTATTTTGTGCACATTGTTTTGGTATTGACTCAACCAATGCTGCCCTTGCCTTGTCTAATGGATGAAGTCTAATAAAACTCAAGTGCTTGCGGTGGGATTGATATGACTAAACTTTTTTGTGACAAAAACAAAAGTGACAATTTAGCATTAGGGCAAGGAGGATAGGAGAACAAATGAAGAAAGAAACAAAATGGTTGGACTAAATCATGGGACGAGAGTGGAAATGTAAAGTAATGGACTAAAATGCATTGCAATGTAAAAAGATAATACTAATGGTCTAGCAGAGAGAGAATTTTCCCCCGTTAGTTAGATTTTCCTTTCCCTGCCTTCCAATGCCACGTTGCGTAAAAAGCTTTTTTGAAAGGAGGAAATGGGGAATGGGATGAAGAAGAAGGTTTTTTCTTCTTTTCTTTTTATAAAAACAACTCATAATTATGCAAATCACTTGCCTTCCGGATCATGTAAATCTGGAGCTATTAAAATGAGTTGGGCTATTCGCTCTCTCTAGCATGGCATTCAACCCTTTCTTCCTCTTATGAGTCCCAGAGTAGTATGCTTCTCTTATTTTCTACTTTTTTCATTTAAAAACTCAACTTATGTAATTATGTTTGGCTGAGTTGAACCACCTCACCACCTCCACTTACGTCCTTTCCCTTGGATGAAATTCATCTTTATCTTATTTCATGCATCAGACAAAGTAAACAATCCAATCTGCAATGGAATACTAATTTTATTTTTTAAGCTTACATTGTATTAATTTATCTACCCATTTTCCATACGAATTTATTTCCTGAGTTTAGGCCGTATTTTTATTTTTCTTTCTTCCGTGGTGATGTTAAAAATTCATTTCCATTCTATTTATGGTTGCATAGAGTTGCAAGGCAGGGTTAAAAATAATTTGTTTCACTTTTTATTACTCAATTGCCGATTATGAGAAAGAGTTGAGGAAAACGAGTGGGTGTGTTTGGGGGATACTCAAGGCTAATTGGAGAATGAATATAAATATTATGATGGTTGTAGTGGTAAAAGCGGAAGCAGAGGGTTAATAAATATCATTCCTCCTTTGTTTTTATGATTCAAGTTCGTTGAGCAAAGTAATAATTGGAGGATTAGTCAAAAAGAGTTGTAACTCCCGTTAAAAATTTTATTAGTCTCAATTGGCCTATTTGAGATTTTGTATTGATAATTAAGATTAATTTTGTACAAAGTTTAACAAATAAATTTTGTGATTAATTTGAAATGTAAATTCAAAAAAATAACTTTTTTGTCATGCCCTTGGAAATGTCGACATATGGCCGAATAATAGTAAAGCATTATAGATTAGGACTATGACCTTCTTTTCCCAGTGTAAGAAAACTGGTTGTTTGTCAATTGCATTTGAAAGGCGAGGCAGTGTTTACTTTGTTAATATTTTTAAATAATTCTGGTGATAATGGACTACTTACGGGTTCTATGGTCGATCGTAATGGTAGAGAAGAAAACTCTTTTAGAATTTGATTGGCCTGGTGCGGCGGTTCGACCGCCCGACCGAGTAGTGGTCGGATTCAGGTTCATGATAAATGAATACATGAATAAATATGTTTGGACGGGGAAGAAGAAACGTAATGATGGAGTAGAATTAGTAGGAATGATGAACGAGTATGGGAAAAACTTGAAACACGTGTAGTGTGTTAGAAATAGGTTCAAGTGTTTGCTTAGCATTTTAGGAAAAGCGACAGCCGCCTTGTTTGCACTTCTATTTATTCATTCTTTAGTGATTTATGAGAATTTTAGGGAATGTAGAAGTGAAACTCAGGTAGGTGTTGTGTGATTTCCATTCCTATAAAATGAAGTAAATTAGTAAATCCGAGTAAAGACTTGATTTTTGAATAGTTGCTCGCAATATCAAGCAGTAGAATCCTTTTAATTGACCTTAATTCCATAATTCAATTGTATTTATGTAGTATATGGTAGTAATACCAAAATTATTTTACGTGGTTCCTTTGAAAATTATCCATAGCATAGCACAGGAAAGATCAAAATGTACAAAGAATATCTAATGAAAATGAATTTCTATTAATTGAATTGGTTTGTCCATAAGTCAATAAAAAATACTACCCCAGGTTTAGCTTTTACGCCAAATTCCAATTCTGCAAAGTGGAATAACCGTGTGGTGGTAGGAATGCGGTCACCATTAGGAGAAATGAGAACACGAATGGTTTCTCTTCTCCGTGTAATTAGTATTTTGCCCTAATTAAGGTTTTCAATACAGAACTCCGCATTACCTGTACATTCAAATTTATTATTCATCTATAAGTCAAATATTGATTTCGATTACTCAAAGCATTTTTCTTGTTTCTTTCTCAGGTCACCGACACCGCCATGGGGCATTGCCAGATCATATTCGCTCAAGAATCAGGAGATTTGGTGAACAGCAATCCTCACAACCTCTGATGGAGAGCTATGTCAATACACGGCAGACGGATATCTACACGACTTACAAGGTAAAGGCATGGTTTTATTACTACGGTCACAAAAGGTCACTAGGGTCATCATTTAACTTCATGCAAAATGGAAATAGGAGATGTTTTGAATTCCCAACGACTTCCCCTTGGGTGGATTTGAATTGCATCAGACTTTAACCTTTAAATTCGTTAAAGCAATAAGAATACATGTTGCTAGTAGTAGTGGAGCCAAGGAGCTGTCTTGTAAATTCTCCGTTTTAATCGTACAATGCACCCGCTTTTCTAAATTTACATGATGCGGGCACCCGGCTCACTTGAGCTGACTCAGTCAGTTCATGGAGATGATAATAATTGCTAGACCTACTTAAGTTTATGTTCATCTTGCGTTAACTTCTTAACGCTTGAGGATTTTCCTCATCTTCCATGGTTCAACTTGTTCTAGGAGTGGTAATTCCAATCTATACGGACGACTGACTGCTTTCACTCCTTTCTACAATATTATATTACACTACATTGCATTACATTCATTTCATTTCATTAGAAGTCGGGTACAAGAAGTGAGGTGGTTTAAGTGCATTAACTTTGGCTAGGCTTGACTTGGTTTGGCTCACAACAGAAGAACATTTCATTTTAGTGAAAGCAGAGAGCGAGAAGAAAGCAAGGCACATTCACTCTACGAACCATTTCCTTGTGCTTGCTTCCTTTATTAGAAATTTGGAATTAAGTAAGTAAGACTGGCAGGCAGGGATGAGGGATACGGTTTTGGTAAAATTTATGAGGTGGTTTACGCTGGGTGTGGGTGAGAATAGTTGATCCATTCACACAGCAGAGAATAATCTAATATAAAATATTAAAGACAAAAGGGTTGGTTGCCCTCTGCTATTGCTAGCCTCCCATGATATTCCTTTTGTCTTCATTTAATTGAGAGAGTAAACGCGAGGGAGTCAAGGTGAATGAGAATTGAATTTGAAATGGGTTCTCGCCTCCGTCTCACTAATAGCAGATGGACAAGGTCTAGGGCTAAGGCTACGCTAAACATGTCCCTTCTGTTAAATAAAATTATAAATGCATCTTGGCCTGTGTGGATCATATTAATGGGCTTTTCCTTAGCCTCTATAATAGGAAATGAATAAGTTAATAGGGACCTCTGTCTGTCAGTTTCATTCATTTCATTTCATTGTGCAAATATATGATTCCCTTGGCCATAGTCTAGTCACATTCGACCATTGAAAGGGAAAGTAACCCTACGGGGTGTCCCCACCAACCACATGTGTGTAGAGACTCTAAAGGTGTATTGATTGACTCTTTGACACTTGGTCAAATTTATTATTAATGGACTTAATGGATATTGATTCCTTTCCGCTCCGCTCCAAAGCACACATCCATTGCATGCATAACAGAGTGAATGCATTGCCCTAGCCCTGTTTTCTCTAACGCTTACTTTGAGGACAATAACTGCAATGAATTGCAATGCAGTTCAATGCATCCGTGCATATGCATATTTTCTCCACTAACCATTTTAGTACAACAAAATCAAAGTGCTTTTGCATTTTGATTTTCTACCCTTTCATTCAATGTCACAAGTGCATCAGCGTATAAAAAAACCCAAGTGCAGCATTAATATTTTTATTCGAAACACATGACAAGGTATTAAAAAATGTGTAGCATTTAATTTTCTTGCTTGAAATTATTGTCATCGTTGTTAACTCAATTTTCGCCCACGTATTAAAATTGACAACAGATTTAGCATGTAGTTTCAGTAGAACGAGGAAGGGTGAAGTGAAATTGAGTTTTAATTGCCAGTTGGACAGACAGAATTGAGTTGAACAATCATGTTTGAGTCCCACAGCCCATGTACCTGCTAAATAAACTTGCACACTGCCATGTAAAATCGTCTGATGAATTTCCCTCTGTTGTTTAGGTTGACGACTCCACGTCTCGCGTGGCTCTTGGGAATTTACATAAACCAAATTTCACCAACTGTGGGGCCTACCTGCCACAAATTTATGAAGGGCAACCCATCAACACGACGGTAATTCAGGTATGGAATCTATGGGAAATACAACAAACTTTAAATTAATTTTTGATATTCCAATTGGCAACTCAATTGTTTTACCTACTAATAAATAGGTCGAGGCTATAGATCGTGACCCTATGGACTCTGGGGGAAATGTGACGTACTCGATTGTAGAAGTTTCTGATGATTTTAGTGTGGAGCCTTACACGGGTTGGGTTAGGACAAAAAAGGTAAAATTATCTCCAAACTGTTGAAGGACAAAGGTTGAATTGAAATGTTATGAGTTGGCATTTGGTTTGGTTTGGGTAGATCTTTGACAGAGATGAGCCGTCTCGTGAGAAGGAAGTATATGTCACGGTGAGGGCGACAGATAACGGACGCCCACAGCTGGATGCTGTTTGCACCATGAAAGTAAGAACTCAATTCTTCCCATCAACGCCCGACACTAAAGCCTATGCATTAATTATAAGGGCTTAAACTACAACGACAAAAACATGGCCTTTCCCAGATTTTAACAATTCAGCAGAAATAGTAGGGCGCTTAGCTTAGCTTAACTCAACTCAGAGAAAATTTATTGGAATTTAATAATGCTACAAAATCGGGATTCTTGAGTAATACAGAGTATATGAAATTTTTTAAAGAATTTTTATACATCAATTCTAATTCTATATTAATTATTTGCAGGTTCGGATTTTGGATATTAATGGTAAGTCCTTTGTCTTAACTGGCTGGATAGTCAAGCTTAACTTAGATTATATTGAAAATTCAACTCTATGCTAAATTATAAGTCTAATTTTTTATAATTTTATAATTTTTAGATAACCGACCAATGTTCGACAAATACGTAAGTTGCAACCCTTCACCTAATTTATATTTTTACTGAATTAAAATATAGCATTTATGTTTTTGGTATTAATTATTGAATTATATAATTAACGCTGCTCATCTTTACTAAAAGTCATATCGAGGAAATAGACGTAAGGTAAGAAAACATGAGTTCACATTTGGTGACCTGATTAGAAAACAAAGTAGATGTCATAATAAGTATCATTAATCTCGTGGATTGAGCATCTCCGAGAAATAGATACTCGTATGAATTGGCTAGCGTTTTGCCTAGTAGTTGAGGAACTGACATTTATTTTCTCCTTTGCTTTTGTTCCCCTTCTACTTTGTAGGAATACAAGGAATCCATTCCTAGGGATTTGGCCGTGGGTCAAGTCGTCATGAGAATTTCAGCGACTGACATTGATGACGGAAATAATGGAACCGTCCAGTACACTCTCCAGCGTCATCCCTCAGATCCGTCCGACTTTGACTACTTTGACATTGTAGCACAGAATGGGGAAGTCACGCTAAAAAAACTCGTTGAAGAGGTGAGATTTTTCAGAATGTCCTATGCTTTTCCTCTACATTTTTCTTATCTTTCTCTCCTTTCACCAAAACATTCCATTCCATCCATCCGGACAACAATAATTTCCGCTCTTCCTTTCCCCATTCCATCAATTCTTATTGGAGTGCTTCATAAATCTCCAATGGATCCACCAGCATACAATTCCGAATAAAATGGATAAAATCATTCAGCACTTTATGTTCATGTTGGTCGAGGGCGAAGATATCATACTGAACTTTTTTTTTGCTTTTTTATTCCCTATAGTCAAAGCGACAGTACTTTCTGACTGCCATTGCCTCTGACCGTGGAGATCCCCCACTTACCTCCATGACCAACTTGTCAGTTTTTGTAGTTGAGCCGAATAAAAAACCTCCAACTTTTATTGAGAACTATCAAACAATGATTGAGCTTCCGGAGCGATCTGTGGATCATTCCAGACCCATTTTAACGCTTGAAGCTAGGTAAGATAATTTTGTTAAATTAATTTTGGATTTAAATTTTGTAACAGGATTTCAAATAGAATCTTTAAAAAAACATTCTTAGGTCCAACACTGAGGATAACATTGTGTTCTTTGAGCTTGTCAACGGACAAACCCAGCCAACTAACAAGGACGCGGTTTTTACACTCGAGTCTGAAGGGAACGTCGCTCATGTGAAGTTGGATCGAGCCCTAGATTATGAGTCCGTGTCTGAGTACACACTTACCATAAGAGCTACTGTAAGTATTAAATATTCATCCGACAGATTTTTTAGGAAATCTTCACAGCTAAAATTTTGTAATCAAAGATAATGGATTAGCACTTGAACGCATCTTAATGCAGGGTGGTACTATTACTATTTTTGTAAAGATTACTACTGGTTGGACAAACATTAGTATTTTGAAAATTAATGATCCTTTATATTTTCCTTCTGCATTACAGAACAAGTACAATTTGGCGACTGAAACTCTGATCACAGTAAAAGTGAAGGATGTAAGTTATTTTTTTATTCTTCTAGAGTAATAATTGATTCTAAGTCACTCAAAGTATGAAAATATATTATTATTTAATTATTGATTTTCACTTGCAAGAATTATTCGGATTCAAAAATTTTGACAAACCAGTAATTAAATAATGATTAATTTGGTTAAGCTCGGTTTAGTCATTTAGTCTGAACTATGTTTTTTTCATTTGGATAGTGTAACGACGAGAAACCTTATTTCACGGAAGTGGTGTCAGGGAGTGTGTTGGAGAACGAGCCGCCCGGCACGCCCGTCATGAGAGTTCGAGCCATTGACACTGATGGAACTGCACCCAACAATGAAGTGAGTGAAACTTACTTTTACTTTATCCACCCACATCAACGTCCATCAACTCTCCTAATGTACTCATTCATCTCACTACCACTTCCACTCCACGCGTAACGTGCGAGTCGCTCGATTCATGCATGCCGCAAGGTGTGAACAGAATTAGGCACCTAGGGTTTTGTTATTTTTTAAAACCCAAAAGAGAATTATTCATATACGCTGAGATTTTTAGTATTTTTCAATATTTGGGTAAATATATATTCAAAGCTTCCTCTGAAATACCAAAATTTGCATATGCTACTTGTTTTGTATCTTCTCAATTCGGCGTGGTATATCGTCTACATGCACATCAGCATGCAATTAAATTGTTTTGAACGAAATGTAAATTATATTGATTTATGATGATGAAACATGTCTGACAGAGGCTTGAAAATAACAAAGGGTTGATTAACTTTGACTTTCATGGTTAACTGACGTGACAAGGACCCTCATTCAATTCAACATGTATGAGTGGA
>WJEZ01002388.1:0-13651 GCA_009869925.1 Thalassaphorura encarpata | reverse complement strand
CCCATGTAGTCTGTATAATTTTGACAAAAATAATTAACAGTTATGTCCTGACTGCTGCTCACTGTTTTAAACACGAGGATCAAATATTGTAAGTATTGCAGTTTTTATTTTCACATGAGCATTTATCCATGTAGTTTGATAATATTTTTATTCATCCCAGGAAGAAAGTAGTTTTGGCAGAAACGGATGAGGATATTGACGAAGAGTGCATTGAAGCTCAATCCTTGGACGGAAGCACGATTAAAGTAGCATGTAGCAAATCTATGGAAATTCAGCCCGAAGAAATAATTGTTCATCCCGGCTATGACTCTAATATTGGCTCTGCAAATGACATTGCCTTGATTCGTTTGCAAGAAGAAACGGACACAGAATCATGTGAGTCAGTCCTTTATTCGATTTCTTTTAGTACTTTACAATGGCGCTTAGAATTTATGCTTAAGTTTAAGTTTAGCTCTAGTGTAGTTTGCTCTGAACCCAATCCATGTATTTGCTAACGCGTGTGTAGACTCCAGGATAGCCAGGTTCTGCGCAACGAATTCCCCAAGAAACGACTCCAATTGCAGACCATCGGCCATTAATTTGCAATTGAAGGGGTCCGCCTAAATTAAATTTGTAAAATCAAATCTAGGTTCAATACAAAAATCGGACGGTAGATTGTCCTACCTGAATCCCCTTGACATGAATCTCTTCCACCTGACCTAACTCCGGCACAAAGATTTGTTTCCTGGAAAAGCATAAACCAATTTAATGCAAAAATCAGGTGTAATTACAATTTTATTTGAATTACCTCAATTGGCTGAGTATATGCTGCTTTACAATCTTCCTGTTTCCACACTGGAACGAGGACTTCAGTCAGGGTAGCAGAAGTAGGGCCACCATAATAAATTGTTCCCCATCCAGTCACGATTCCTACTGAATTTGCAAAAGCCTCGTCCGTACGTGGTAAGCAAATGCTTCTGACTTTATCACTGTAGTAAGCCGAGCGTTCAATCCGAATAATGGCAATGTCATTTTCATAGGAATATCTAGAAAAGTAATTTTTTAGTAAACTAGATAGATTCGAGAATACGAGCATATGGATTTAACTGACTGACCTATTATATTTCTCATGCATTCGTATGTCGATGACATCAAAATCTCTTCTAGAATCACTCGTTGCATTGAAATTGTATTCTCCAAGTCGAATTCGGAGTTCGTTGTTTGAAAACCTGGCAGTAAGTACAGCTGAAAATTAGGCACTTGGTCAACCTATTTCTAAAATTAAAACATTACCCGTCCACACAATGTGCAGCTGTCAAAATGTGGAATTCACTGACCAAAACTCCTCCACAGTATTGCCCAGCTTTGGTGTCATCGCTAGACTCATAAAAAATTAGATAAAAATAGAAATATTTGCTTGTCAAAAATTTCCAATCTAAAACAAACCTTGCAGCATTTGTTTTGAGTAATGCTGCCATCCAAGGCCAAGCTTTTGGATCTGCTGTCCTGCCACCAACAATTCTTGAGACTTGTTTTTCACTAATTCCACATTCACGACCACCACTCCCAAAATCATATGGGTCAGCAGGTGGTCCAGGGACAAATGGTGGTTGAGTAGTTTGTTGTGGCTTTGGCTTTTTTGAAGGTCGTGGTTTTCGATTTGGGCGATTTGTCGGTGGTGGCCCTTGTGGATAATAGTCTTCGTCAGGATTTCCTCTATATATCGGACAACATACTCCGATGAAATTATTTTCAATGGGGCAGGAATACTGAATGAAGGCGAGATAATCATAGCGAAAATTATGCTGAACACAATATTCCAAATGTCTACATTCTCCTTTTTGTCGAAGTGGCGTTCGGCATTTGCCATATGGTATATCCGGCTGAAATCAGAAGATTTATTCAAGATTCATTACTAATGAAATGAGGAGCAAAAAGAAAGTTCGACTAACCTGACTATGACCGAAATAGAGAAAACGAGTTTCCCCTGACGTCATTGGCACTTCTGCCCCAGAATTATTAAAACGACCGTTGTTCCAACTGAGACCAAATTCATTCAGAGTATTTGCTTGCGCTTGTGCCTCTTGTTGTTGTTGCTGCTTGCATGCAGCTGTCAAACAAAGTGGATCTGGTCCAGGATGAAGTTCAGGAAGTGGAGGAGCATGTGGATGCCCACCTGGTGGTCCGTGACCGTTTCCACGATTTCCATTCCCGTTTCCACGATTTCCATTCCCGTTTCCACGATTCCCGTTCCCATTTCCACGATTTCCATTTCCGTTACCACCGATGCGAATATTCAGCAAACCTAGGTCTAAATTGATCCCACCACTTCCTTGTCCATTACGTCGGTTACCTTTCAGAGATACGTGAAAATTTTTATAGAGGAGGAGCTAGTATTTTCAATGATTTCAAAAGTGTATGAAAAAATTACCAGAGTTTTCAGACTCACCTCCTTGGCCGCGAAGTACTCCTCCTAGCCAACCTTGACCTATTGGCAGACAATTAAATTGAGAGATAATTGAAACTGTTGATTAATTATGTAAGTGCACTTACCATCCCCAATATCCATGGATCCGGCAAGGAGCAGCAATGCTAAAAATACCTTCCACCTCATTTTGTGAGTTTGAATAGAAATGCTAAAGGACTGACTGACCAAACAAACCCCAATTAAAGCGTAGCGTCTAGCGTCGCAATTATTCTAGCAGTAGCAGTGTGAAATGAATTGTGAAGGATAAATGGCTGAATGTCATGCCATTGATACAAGTACTAGTAATGAAGTGAGATGAAACACAATATACACAATTTCAAGGGTAAATCCAAACTCCTTGGAATCCAATTAAATTGAACAAGTTTTGTACCAAAAAGTGATCTCACCCGTCACCCATCTCTGTTGTTTTTTTACGCCAATTAAGTAAGGGTGGACTAATCATGAAAAGATTAAGTCATGCAATCCAATCCAATCCTACATGATTTGAATTAAATTAAAGGGGTGAAAAGAATTTTATTAGCCTATGGTTTGAATTAATTAGATTCCCAATAAAAATCATCTGCCAGAGCTCAGAGCAGAGCAAAGCAGTTTTTATTGCCCAGTCTATAATTTTATCCCAAAGCAATGCAGATGCGATTCATGCATTAGCAGACAGATTTTTGTTAACAGGAACTGGTTCCGGTTTATGCCATGCTGTGCTTTTTGCAAAACAAGTTCACCTTAATAGCTCATTAACATTATGCGTCACGGAGTTTTAGTGTGAAATGTTAAACAAATCTTGACTGGCCAGAAAATAAATGCAATTGATGACGCATTCCAGATTATGTCGGATAAATGTCTCTTTGTCCAAAGCGGGTCACTGAGAACACTTACTTTAATTAAGGAAGAATACCAATGACGTATATATTTCTAAGAAATCCCTTTGAAAATATTTTTACGAGGATTTTTTCTACAGATTTTACCCGACCAATTTGCCTTCCATTCGTGCAACAATATCACATTTCTGAAAGATTCGACGAAGCCAAACTCCTGACGGAGAATTTGACTTTGGTTGCTGGTTGGGGAAGAACAAATAATCGTAAGAGATTAATCGATGATGCAGAAATTATCAAGATATAAAAAAGCAGAATGATAGGTTATAATATTTTAATTTAATAGACGAAGCCGTTGGAAGTTCCACCCTCCAGTTCCTCCGAGTTCCAATTCAGCCTCATATATTTTGTCGAGTCTCTTATGGTCGGTATAATTTAACCAAAGATCAGGTAGACCAAATTAGATTTTCTCATTACATTAGAAAGTCAAGATTAATTTCAAAATATTTGTGAACAGATTTGTGCTGGAGGTATTAAAAATCAAGACTCTTGTCTGGGTGACAGTGGTGGACCACTTTTCTTATCAGCGAATTCCTGAAAAAGAATCAAGAACTTTGAGAGCTTTCCAGCTTGGCGTCGTTTCGTATGGAAAAACGACTTGTGCAAGGGGTGGAGAACCAGTCGTTTATACGCGAGTTAGAAGCTACTTGACCTGGATATTGGACAACATTAGAAAATAACCGCCCCGCACCGAATGACAATAAATTAAAATTACAATTAAATGCAACACGATTCACGACAGTTTCAACGATATTTTTGTTTTTATTCCGTTTTCTTCAAACTGACGTTGAATTAAATGCATATTAAATGGAATTTTGTGAAAATGGATGTTGAAATAGTCTCGGAATATCCAAAATCCTGAAAATTATGCTTAATGGTATTAAGGATGTCTGAAAGATTTTGTGATTTGAGGACTAAGGAACTTTCAGAGAGCTGCGACGCGCAGATGCGCACAACCGTTAGGTCTAACATTTGACCATCTCTTCTGACCTTGTAGGAAATTTAATTTAGAGCCACAAATTCCAGAAGTCCTCACACCACAAAATTTTTGAGACACCTCTCCTAATTGGCGAGTGATAATTTGGTTCTATAATATTAATACATGAACATCCACCGTCTTATGGGTGGATGCTACTAAATCTAAATTGTCTCCAACAGACAATAGAATCACATTATATTTCGCTCAAAATGCAATTTCAAGCAAATATTAAAAACTGTCGAATTTGTCAAACCTCTCAAACTTCCTATCTTCGTTCATATAGTGGAGAAGGGGGCCAAAGAAATTTTCAAATCACGTTAAAATTCATCATGAATATTTAGTATCTCGGGTAATTGTTGTACTAAGCTCAAGCGGTTAGAGCAAAAATTGTAAAAACTCGATTGACGCGAGATAGGGTTGTAAAAGTTATGTGCCCGTAAAGCCGAAAATGAGCGAGTTGAAACTAACTATTTGATTCGGATTTCTCCTAACAAATTTTTGTTAGTTGTTACTACTCAGTAATAGCACGAACGTTATGGTTTGACTGATTTAGTTTTTGTCTTGTCCCACCCACTGTTTACTTATCACAAGTCAACTTAACACACAATTCTTGCGTTGGTTTCCCCGAGATGAGTTTGGTGCAGTTCGCAAGGCTTCTTGTTCACTTTCAGCGATAGCTTTAGCCAAAAGAAAATCCGATTGCTCTTGGGAAAGAGCGCCGCCTGATCCAGATACTCCCGAGGCTTCAGACATTGAGGCTTGAAGTGCCATTTGAAGAGCAGCGTCTTCAGACTGTACAATTAATTATAAGCAATTAATATAATTTTCAAATTTTATGAACCAGAATAGTTCTATCGGTTAAACCCGCCTAACTAACTTACCAAGTTCCCTTGGATAGTGGCTTGAGTTGCAGATCTTGATTTTGGAACTGGAACACTGCGTGAGCGATCAGAAGACACATAGCCATTGCTAGCAACCGCAGAACGACCATTATGGACTGATGTGTCAGATGCACTTTTCCTCGCTGCCGCTGCCAGAGCGGCTGGTCCCATTGGCTTCGAATTGATATTCGGACAAGTGTGATCCTGGGGATGTCTAAGATGCAGGAAGATAGTAAATTACAGTCATGCAATTTTGAATGTTAAATAACAAAATACACTCAGACTCACCTATGCTTCAGGCAGTAATTTTGACCACATTTATCACAAACAACTGGAATCATCTCCTTCTGCTTGCATCCTTTCAGTGAGCACCGATTGGCATAAACTTTCTGTTAATCAAAAATATAAATCACAAAAATTATAACAAATATAATATAATAAATAAAAATATTTTTTATTATGTTTAATAAAATTATTTCAAGCAGCACAATTAAATCAAATTACCTTGCGATGAGTGACTGCACGGTCAGAGCTACAGTCCGAATCGATGTGTCGACCAACGCGAATATCATGGTAATTCATCAGCACGCCCAGGTACAGGAGCATTGCACAAGGGACAAATTGGCACTTGAACATTTTTTTGGTAGGCCGTTGGGCAATTATGACTCTCGTACTTGTAATGTTCACCACTACGTACACAGAGAAGATTTGTTAAATAATTTTTTGCATATAATATTCATGAACTTAACCTTTCGGCAAAAGCCTTATGAGTGAATTTAGTCTGAGAAAAAAGGCAAGGTCACTTAACCTAGTACAACAATATATAGAAATATTTGCAGCTTAGAAAAATGTACTCCATATTAATCAATCCAAATCAATTCCGTTCAAATTCTAATATTCTAATAGAAAAATTACTTACCAGAAAATCTTCTTGCAGAGATCACACTTTACTGGTAGAAAGTCTGGAATAGCAAAAAAAAATAGTCAAATAAGTTTATAATTCAATATTAATTTTTTTCTAGCAATAGATTTCTAGAAACACTCTAAACGTGCTATTACAAATGTTTGCTTATAGGTATTAAAATTACCCAATTGTCGACATTCAGCAAAGCTGCATTGTTGACCAAGTCCAGGAAACTCCATTCTTATTATATCACTGCTTGTTCGTTTTAATTTTCAGATTTCAAAAATACTGACAAATTGGAAGTTGGAATATTGGTCAAGATGCAAGTAAGTTTTAAAAAAATACACAAGAGATAAAAAGATAAAAGAAAACTCGTTAAATAAAAATAATGTTTGTTTTTAAAAAATTAATCCGTCCAGTCCAATTAAAATTCACGTTAATTTAGCTTTGAACTTAACTTTGAATTTCGATGGGTAATGTCGTTATATAAAATGAACTCCAAATAATAACTGACGAAGAACTTTCCTCCGACCAGTTATTTTGTACTGTTGAGTGAGTGGAATGACAATGACTGGCAAATTAATAATTTTAACCCCAAACAAAATGATGAGTCATTGTCATTATCACGTTAGCCAGTCGAAATTATGACGAAATGAATGATACATGTTAAAAGGAACTCTCTAGTCTCTAGTAGAAAACACATTGTAGTTTCGAAATATACCTCGCCATCTGGAAACACGTGCAAATTCATAGGAAGGGAGATTGGACACATAAATATAGCTGTAATTCTGAAACCTGAAACAATTTGCATTAATTAACATTATTTTAGTAATGGTGGAAATTATTTCACTTTGTTCATAAAAATGAGATCTTGTAACGTTTCTTGGTTAGACGCACCATTTCTATGAAATCCAATCTCATTAGTTATCGCAATATGGTTCAACCCTTCCCCGTCCACGGAATTGATAAACCCTATTAGATTAGATGGGTCTAATTAGTAATATTCTGAATAGTTTGTTTTGAAATCACGAGAACTAGGAGATTTAGAATTTCTCTAATTTATTATCGACTCTACGTAGCACTGTGTGTGTTTATGTAAAACAGGATTCAGAACAAGGATCATTCAGATGGTTTTATTTAAAAAAACAACGAAAGAGACGCTTGGAAAATAAACAGTCTAGACACCTTCGGCTCTGATCAAAGAGCGCATCAACAATTTTAGCAAAGATCTGAACTCATCCACATGACTATCACAGATTCATCTGCCGAAATTGTTTAAAATTTACAATTTGTTCAGTTCTCATTTTCACCCGTCATATAGAAATCTGTCAGACCTAAAATTAGTCAAAACTTATTGCTATGTGCAAAAGCTCTAAACAAAAGAATCATTTATTATGTTGAATTTAACGAGAATCAAGACAAGACAAAATTGCATAATGATCACTCTTCCAAACTTAGGTTAGGTTAGGTGAAACCATTTTATCTCTGAATCCTAACTAACCTAACGCTAACCTAACTTCACATAGCTTAACATAACCTGACCTATTTAATGTGGGATATATTTCCTTAGTCCAACCCCCAGACACTGGACCTTTGACCTCTCACCTCTATCCAGAGTGGGTGAGATTTGTTTCATGTGTTAAGGAAGGAACTGATTTTAATTGTTAATTTCAAGTTAAAAATACTCATCTTTCACACGGATGTTTAGGATTATCTCTTTGATATCCAATCTGTCCTAAATCTCCCTCGTTAAGCCAAAACCATTTAAATTGTATATAGCCTTGGGGAAAAGAACTCCTGTGAACTGAGTAGATTTTTCATCCAGCATTCCTCAATAACGTCAGGATGGCCGAGTGGTCTAAGGCGCCAGACTCAAGCGAAAGCTTACATTGTAATGCAATGGTCTATGGGTGTTCTGGTCCTCGAATGAGGGCGTGGGTTCGAATCCCACTTCTGACACATTTTTGGACTCTTTAAAGGCTAATTTTTATGGTTTGGCAAAGTTTGAGATAAATCCTAAATAATTCAGTCGAATTCAACTGTTTTAACATTTAAAACGAATCGTTTTCTTTTTTTAAACCGGAAAATCAATTCATTCCAGCCATTAACGATATTTTTACCACGTTAATTGGCACTCTTCTTTGCTGATTTATTCACTTGTATGACTAACAAGATTCATTTCTTAAGCTAAGCTAACCTAACACTAACCCTTAACATGAAATAACCTAATGCTAACCTAATACTAACCGTAACCTAACCCTAAGATAACCTAAACTAACGCTTAACTGTCCTAACCATATATCACATCACGAGAATTAGTGAACAAGTTTAGAATAAGAAATTAACTTTGGCGAACTATTAACAAGTTTAATATCAACACTATTTAATAATAGCACAACATTGTGGCTTAATAGACATCATAATTTTGTAATAACATGCGTAAAATGTCGTCTTTGTGATCCGTAAGTAAGTGTTATTAATATAGTAACAGATTTTCGTTGTATAAAGAAATCATTGGAGTTGGTATGTTCGAGTGTAACAAAGAACAGTAAAACTAATTAAGTTAAATACAAAATACGTTAATCCGGAACGGAAAGTTCAGCCTTTAGTTATGATGGTTAGTTTTGGTTAAATATCGATTTAGCTAGTATCGTAGCAATATTAGCAGCAAGCACCCATGGGTCCCATTCCAATAACACAGATTAGTATGTCTCATCACATAAAGACTTAAACCGAAATGCACATGGCGTAACATCGAAATCACAGCATTTCAGAAATAAATATTAATGACATTGTGCCAATTAACACCTATAGTGGCAGGAAAATTAACGAATATCATTCTTTGCGTCTAACAAAGGAGCCTCAGTTATGTCAATTTTAAGCCGAGGCTACAGATTCTGGTGTGACCGGCGTCAAATCCTTCAAATCTCGAAGAAATCCATTAGGTGTTATCACATGGGAAGACCCTGGACAGAGCAAAAAAAGTAAATTATTTGTATAATTTATTATCAAAAAGTTATCCATGACTCGCTCACCAATAATCACTTCCCAATTCTTCTCTTCACTAATTTCATACGCAGATCTCATTTCGGAGAATGTTATTCCACCAGCAATGAATACGATGAGTTTAGGAACATTTCTTGTGCTGGCTGGTTTGGTATTTCCAGGACCAGTTTCATGCCAGTGTCCATATCTCGCACTAAATTAAATTCAGTTATTATACTCAAGTACACATTGTCAATGCAAAGTATTAGTCGGATTACCTAACAATGTGACTTTTAACACCACCACCAGTTGCAGGAGCTCGACCAGGAAGAAATGGGAAATTACTTTTATCCAGTTTGTCATCAATAATTTCTTCCATCAAATCTTTCACGGTTGGTGTCCACCGAGCAAATACATTAAAAGTTTCTTGTCTTTTATATTTCCGTGGTACTTGGGTCTGATGGCTTTGCGATTTCTAAAAAAACATTATTAATAGAACAAAATGCACACAGGCCAAAATAAAATTAAAGACGGTTAGAACTTACAGGTCCTGCTATGACGTTGAGTCCTAATTTCTGTAAATTCATAATCATCGGCTCAAATTCAGCCTCAATGTTTCCATGTTGTATCAATTTTCCAAGTTTTTCTTGTGACACTCCATTTTGTGACATGAGGTATAAGAGAATTACACGGATTTTTTCTAATGTTGAGACTCCGACCATGCTGTCCATTATGACTGGGTTAAGGAGAGCCATAAAATCCCGAATCGGCTCATCCGTCTCATCAGTTTTCATTGCCAAACACTAAAGAAAAGAGCAAGCAAAAGCAAGTTAAACTACAAATTAAATTATAATGACACAAGGCCAAATTTAATACCTGTTCCACTTTACAAAGAAGTCGAACTCGCTCATTGTCCTGCATACAATCTTGGTGCTAGACTTGTGGTCGTTGCAAACTTTTTAATTTCAGCCTGATATTGCGGAAGTGCTTTAATTAATTTAGCCAAATCCTTGGTATTTGTTGCATCCTTTGGCATAAGGGATTTTTTCTTGTCGCTGAAGGATTTCATGGCTTTCCCCAAGTGTCTGTAATAATTTTCAAGATTAAATAGGAAAACTTGATATACTTTCTTTTATGAGACTAACTCAGAAGCCACGCCAATAGATTTGTGTCGTAGTTCAACCCATTGTTCATCATTTTCTCCAAGATAGACTTCCTTTTCAGCCCCGTTTTGATTGTACTTGTACAGATCAGCAACAATATCTTTCAGATCGTATGCCATGGCTTGAAATGTGAGTTCATGTAAAAGAGGTGATACACAATCAAAACTTCGGTCCAGGATAAGCAGCTGAGTACGAGATTGACCAGAGTGTCCTGAATTCTCCTTATAAATTCTCAGCTTTTCATCTACCATCTTGGCCAGTTTAGAATTTTTTCCAGTGGACCCGAAAATGCTACATTATAATTTTTACAGTTGGTTAGTTTTTTGTCGTGTCATTTTTGAATCAGTTAAGAATTGATAATTTTTATACCTGTAGCGAACATATGGAAATTCACCAAGAGTTGCACATAATGTAGCTATTTGCTCCGCCATTCTTAAAAATTGTTCATCTTCATTCGCATTTGGATCTTGCTCTCCATAGTAAGATTTGAAAATCTGTGGAGAGTCCAGGGTGAATACCTAAACAAACAGACAATCAAAAACGTTGTATCAAATTGAAGCATTAGTAAATCTGAATATATTTATACCTGACTCTCATATGGTAGAAAAGCCATGTCAATTTCTTTTATCGTTTGAATTCTCAGTGAACATTTAGACTTGGCCAATTTTTCAAATAAATCATCCGGACAAACTGAAAGATTCAACTAAATAATTAAAACCTGCCAAATTATTTAAATCTAGCAATTCAACAAACCTTCAGTAAAGAAAATGTGAATATCCCCGTACATGGGCCCACGGTTTTCATTAGTAAAATCTGCTATGATCGCATTCACTGCTTTTTCACTTGGACTAATTAAATAAATGGCATCTCGCAAAGGGAAAGGTTGTCTAGCTCTGAATAGATCATCAATTAATAAAATCCCTTCCATAGCTAATTCCAACATTTTGCAACATGATGATAAAATCCTCATAGCATAATGATCAACAACAATAATTTTCCAAGCGATTTTTCCACTCTTTTGATTCGGTTTCCCACCACATCCTCGAATGACTTCATTCAGGATTTCTGTAAGGGAAATGAAAAGTTACATTTTAATTTATTATTGTTTAGTGATATACTTACTTTGTCCAACAACACTTCGAAGGGCCATGATGGAAAAGTATTTTTTTTAAACAACCTTTCCGTATGGAGTCCAAGTCAAATGGTCATCCAGTAGTAGCGAAATTCCAGACTGGAGAACTGAAGCTGAAGACTGAAGATCCAATCCAATCCAACATCAAAGGAATGTCGTAATGGAATGGCTGAAAATCTGGAGGACTGTTCACTTTTATAACTACTATTTTCTGGCTCAGACTCTGGACACTATCGACTAGACCTGGAGTGTGTAACGTGAGTCTTTGGACATCAAAGAGGAAATTGGGATTTGTTTGTGACCAATTTCTATTCCTATCCCGTCCGTCCCGCTCGCCACCTGCTTTCACTCTGAAACCGTTCGTCGGATCCGATCCGTGGATCCGTCTGTCTGTATGTTTGTGTACACAATGCCAAATGCGGGTAGTGAAAGTAAAGTAGAAGGGTAAATATCAAAAGCTCCACCGAATTGTCAAATCCCGGAGTGAATCGTCCCACTTCCAGATCCAGGCTCCAGTATTCTAGTCCAGACCTGCTGCAGCTTTCACTTCCAGTTGAATAAGATAGACGACGAGACCTGGAAAAGAAAATTGAGCCAAGCCCAGCTGTAGACAGAATTTCTGTTCGACAGACATGACATTGTAATGCAAAACCGACGACGACGTTCTACGTTACTACGTTTTCATGCCCAATTTGACATTTGCCTTTTAGCTACAAGAAAGACTTTGACATGACTTACTTGACTTTGGTAGTACTTGGTTCGATATTCGGCACAGCCTTGGGATATGAATGAATTTCCAGCTCTCGGTCAAATTGAATTCTGGCTTTTGGTAATTTCTTTATGCCAGAGGCAGGCGTGACGGCGTGAATCCCAAAATCCAATAGGCAAAGAAAATAAATAGAAACTTTTCTTTTCCTGACTCGTCCTGACTATTTACATTTCATTTCCATTATGATGGGAGGATGGACTGACTGACTACCTTGGCTAAAGTCTAGTCGTGGTCGGTCAAATAGATACAAGGAAAGGATGAGCAGAATAAAATTCTCACATGCAACGCAGTGTTTAAGTTTAAGCTTAGGCCTATAGCTGGCTGTAAGAACTCTTCTTAATCATAAAGGCTAGGCGCAAAGTTTGCGATTTAAGCTTAATGTTTGTGTTGGTGGTGCATTTTGACAAGGGACGATTTTAACGTGTTACTTCCTATTGTTATTCTTTAGTATTTGGTTACAAAATGAACTTGATATGCCCACATGTTCAAACTACCTTGCTGATACCACATTATAAACACTTGACTGACATTTGAATAGTAAATCCAGTATAATGCCATAGCCATGTGCATGTGAAGTTTCCTAAAACTTGTATTTGTGTTCTGGATGTCTGGAATATGAAACCGCGAGTAATTATGTTCTTGAATGGCAATTACAGCATTTACATCATTTTTACACCCCAAAGCTTGAATTTTGATTACTCGTTTCATTTTCTTTGTAATAATAAGTCAACTCATAATTTACTACGCCTGGTTTGTTAGAGGTACAGGGAAAAGTAAAAATGTTTAGAATGAAGTGAGGCGTGAGGCTTGCGTGCGCTCAACTGGTTTGGCATTGGAAATATAGCTGAAGACTTTTATTTTTATGCAAATTATCTTCCAAGATTTTTCGCATTTCTGGTACCTGGTAAAATTTAAGTGCCACCACACCACTCAGCATTCTAGTCATTCTTCTTTGGATTAGTCATTTGGGGTTGGGCACTTGGCACGTCCAAAAGACAATGATGCTGGTCATTAAATCCTTTTCCCTATGTTTTACACACAAATATGGATTTAGAAACTTCGGGTCAATAAAATTATGCTTTGCTTTTCTTCTTCAATCTTAGTTTGTAATGAAGAAAATATTTTCGTCATTCCGTCTATAGGTTAGTATTAAATCGAAATTTTTAATTCGTAAAAGTCCAGAAAAATGAATACAAAAATTTTCACCTATACTATCATGTATGAAACATGAATTCATTAATGAATGGGCTTACGCAGTATGTAATGCATTTTGCACTCAACTAAGAGCTTACGCACACTATCGCTTCAGTTTGTTACTCAATAATCAATCAACAGGGTAAAATTAATCCAGGTTTAGTAAAAATGGGTCTAGTTGTGACAGTTGTTCGTTCGCCAAGGACCATACCACGTTGAAAGCACCAGTTCTCGTCCGATCACTGAAGTTAAGCAACGTTGGGCCCGGTTAGTACTTGGATGGGTGACCGCCTGGGAACCCCGGG
>WJEZ01002387.1:0-13652 GCA_009869925.1 Thalassaphorura encarpata | reverse complement strand
TTTGGTTGTCTCCACACTAAACTGACTTGGTTTGGTTGGTTGAACAAGGGCAGTAGGGAAAAGACTTGGCTTGGCATTGCATGCATTGCATGGTCTAGTCTAATCCATCCATTTGTGTTGTATTTTGTGTCGTGTAAATTTCATCTAATTGGAATTTAGAATAGTTGTACAGATTATTTATGCATGAGAAGAGAAGAGAAAGGAAAGGAAAGGCTCAAAGAAAGTAGAAACTCAGCTTCAGCTCCAAGCGATACATCCTCTAATAATAATACAATTAGAATGGTGGTTATGGCTGAATAAATGTAATAGACAAGTCATCGATTTTATCATTAGTTGAACGAATATACTGATAGAGTTCATGTTTCTAATGTAATTTAATCTAAAATGTTCTGTACTAGTACTATGTATGTACTTAACATTTGGAAATGTACTAGTTGTTTCAATTTCTCCATATGGCCAATTTTTGGCTTGATTCCAGTGCATTTATTTGATAAGTGGTTTTGCCCGTCCGCCTGCCCTTGGAATGTTGAAGTGAAGAAGATAAATATTTGAAATGAGACTTGGACAAAATGATAAAGTATTATTTATTTACTCTAACAAAATAATTTAAATTGAAGTGGACTGGGTTAGGAGTCTGTCTAGTCTATAAGATCATTTCGAACGTAAATAAAGTTTTCTCAAAAGATTCGCTCGCTATTCCAAAACTCAATGACAAGGGCGGTAATTGCATTCAATCCTCTGTGACAAATATCTTATTTTAACTTAACGTCTCTTTTAAGGATGTGCTAGCCGTGCATGGCATCCACTTTACGACCATCATGTTCTCTCAGAGTAAAATTTAGGAAGACAGGTGCCCAGTCTTATTTGCACTCTCAGTTGAATGCAAACTTCCGTATTAGTTTCTTTCAAAATTTATGTTTAGTTTACACACTCAGGGTTCTCACGGAGGAGGAGACGAGACGAGGCTTTAGACTCTAGTTTGTGTTATGTTAAGTTAAGTAGATTTGAATTGGGTCGAGGGAAGGAATGGTGATGACGCGTATGAAATCTTAATAACATTCCCACTTGACTTGGTCCTCTAATGGCCATGGTCTGGCCAGCCCTGGAACTGGCACTCCAGAAAAGCCAGGTCCTCAACTCAACTCCTTCTTCCATGGATTTTAATTACTTCTTGAGCTGGGATTAGAGTCACGGATCGGAAGGAATGTCTGCGTCTTTCTTTCTACTTTTAAGGATTTGCGACATCGTGTCCTGAATTAATATTCTTAAGGTTCCCACGTCTCACGTGTTGGCATTTTTCAACATCGATTTTTCAAAAAAATGAATAGATTGTCCTGTCCTTGAAAATTTAAGAGAATAAAAGAAGGTCCGGGGTTAAATTCGTGTAGGAATGAGAATTTAGACAGGATAGATGTGGGAAGACAATGTTTAGAATGGGATGCTGGCAGAATAGACTATGACTATGTATGTACGTACGTACGCAGAATGGAATGTTTTGGAGTGATGGCACTTTGACATTTAATTTCACATTCCTCCCCTGAGATTTGAGTAAAAGCCACTTGGAAAATTGCAAAGAGAAGGATGATTGTTGGATGGAAGTGGAATTGCTGAACCAGAGTTGCAGAGGACGTCAGTATGTCGAACGTGTATGATTAGTTTTCATAATTTTAAGTAATAGGATGCTAGANAAAAGCCACTTGGAAAATTGCAAAGAGAAGGATGATTGTTGGATGGAAGTGGAATTGCTGAACCAGAGTTGCAGAGGACGTCAGTATGTCGAACGTGTATGATTAGTTTTCATAATTTTAAGTAATAGGATGCTAGACAGCAAGCAGACTCTGTGGTTGAACCCAACTCAGAATTCATTTCCTGTTTTTGCATTTAATATTAAACATTAGACTATAGACGAAGTCTGTGCATAGGTAGGTAGGTAGAAGTCTGGAGTCAATTGAGAGAAAAAAGAAGAATTGAGTGAATGACATGATATGGCACTTACACATTGGGCGTAGTGTAGGTGTCTGTTCATGGCATGGCTGGCTATGGCTAGATGAACGAACGTGGTGGGTCGGTCGGTACCTGCCTGATGAGAGTGTCAGAGTCAGGTACTTTCTATTCTATTTCTACTTTCTCCCTGGGAAAGGAAAAAGACCCGGATTTTGTTGTTTATTTGTGAGGCAAAGGCAAAGGCAGGAAATGGCAGGCAGGCAGGTGGATAAAGCCCTTGTTTTTCATTTCATTCCATTTCCTTCTCAAAAGGAAAGGTACGTTGGCTAGGACCTAGGTGAGATGCTAGAAGGTTAGTCAATAAATAATAGCTTAGACTTAGAAGAGAAGAATAGAACCACCCATCTAACCACGCTTAGCTCTAGCTCATGGACGAGGAAACTTTTTATAAGAATATTTTACTTGTATAGGAATTTGGCCATAAATGCCTTATGGGTTCAAGATATGACGTTAAAAAAGTCTAGCTTCATTTTTTGTATGAGTATTATGCATGATTGATTTTAGTAAATGTAGCAAAACAAAAGTTGGATCTAAATTAGTAGGGCGGGCGACATAGTTACCTTGTGGAAGGGTGTGTTTGTGTGTGTGTCATGTATTGTTGTTAGGAGTTGCAATTCCCCAACGTGGAGGAGAAAGTGAAGGAAAAAGAGTTAACTGGGAGGATAGGAGGCGAGACAAAACAAACAAGTCTTTCTCTCTCTCTCTCTTTGGGACTCCAACTCAACTTTGTTTCCTCTATACCAACAAAACTGAACTGAATTGAACAGAGCCAGCCTTTTCATTCCTCTTTGCTGTGCTGTTCCTTCCATTCTTTGATTATTGAGAATCTCACATAGTAGTGGCCTGGCCTGGCCTATAGACTATTCAACCCATGTTTTTCAAAAACCCACGGTGGCAGGAATGAAAATCTAGGGCATCCAGTTCGGTGGTCCTCTATTCGTATTGTGCAAATGCATTTGAGCGGTGTAAACGTAAAATAGGAATGGAGAATTTTGATTAGTCTTTTGAACGAAGTCGTTTGGTGACAAAGTTGATTTGGCCTAGGATTGAATCCACCTTTCTAATTAATTTTAATTTAGTTTTGATTGGATTTGACAGATAGTCATTAGACAAGACACGACTGTGAGCTATACCTAACTCATGTGGAATTTGGGAATTTTCCATAAATATTTTGGATAAGAAATGAGATTGAAAGGAGATGATTCCTTATGAAATAATTCAGACGTAGTTTGGAATTATTTTAAGCTGAAATGGAGAGAAGCGATGCGCGACGCTAGAATTTATGTTGTGTAATAAAAAATATTTGAAAGGGAATTATGATCTTTGGCGGAGAGAGAGAGGAAGGCCAGGCGTAAAAGCGTAGTATAATTTTACATTTCAAGACTTGACGGGGAAAATGGAGAATGAAAGGATTAAGAGTAAAATATTTAGTGGAGTTGAGATGGATAGCTATGAAAATATATACTACTACTTTCCTTCGTTTTGTTCATTCTCATTCTCTCCTATTGTTACATTTGTTCACTTAAAGAGTCGAAGCAATTTGTTTCTTCCGTCCTCCTTTCTCCTATCTCAAAGTTTTAAGGTGGAATGAGATGTTGTTTTTATGTCATGGGCTCGACTCTCATTTTATTAAGTGAAGATTGGAAAAGACTTTCACCCTTTTGTCTCTCTCTGTTTAAAGATTAATGTGTGCGTCAGGAAAAGCTGTTATTCTACTTAGTCGACTCCCTACTGTTTTTATGGCCAAGGACTATGGTCACGGAACATAAAATGCTGTTAAACGGGATGAGACCGTAAAATTAAAGGTAGAGGAATTTATACGCTAGTTAAAATTGAGGAAATCCTGTCAGCCAACATACCATTGTGACTACTTATGCTTAACCCTTCACTTTTCTCTTTAACATTTTGCCTCAATTCCATGAAGTTTTTCCTTTGGTAGCATGAATTTTTGTGAAAATATAAATCAATCCAGGAAAGAGAATTTCCTCCTTGGTTTGTAGTACGTGATTTTTGGAAGGGGAAAGTAAAGTAGGAAGTCAGAGTCGGTTGGAATTGGTATCCTCGAAGAAGAAGGAAAAGTTTTTCTCTAAGCCAATTCTTAAATGGTGAAAACACTCACTGATTTTCGGAAATGAGTCCCTGGACGCCAAGTATGTTAGTTGTACGTACACATTGTGAGGATGTACGTACGTACGTACGTGTAGAAAAGAAAAGAAAAACCCAGGGAAAGATAGATAGATAGATAGTCCATTCCTATTGCATTGCTTTCCTTGTGTACAACATGACTAGAATCAGATAATTTGAAAACTTCCACGTCCTTCCTTCCTCCTCTCAAGAATTTTCACCTTGGTTTGGTTGTTGTGGTAGTAGTTTGATCTCGGATCTTGTCTGTCTAGAGAAAATAACATGAAGAAAGTTCAGCCTGGCCCATTTTTCAAAGTTTTTTACAAAATTGAATGTTAGCCTGGAGACACTTTGAATTGATTTGACTGAGTTTTCCTCTTATTCTTTGAATTTCTTAAATTTAATCTGACAAGACGTTCCATCCAGCTCTAGCTCATTGAGTCGATTGACTCCCGACTACGTAGGCCAAGGCAAGGGAAGGTTCCATTTTAGTTAGTAGGTGTGAAGTAGTGTATGAGTAAAATGTAGGTTAAGTACGTCTCTTTCACTTTTTAGTTCCTCCTTTGATAAGTTTTTTTTTGCACAATGTCTGTCTATGGGGAAAGAGAAGAGAGTCAAAGCTTAAGCCCGCCTGCCTTCCCCCTTCTTAAGGACTTGATTTCAAATGAATTCAAGTGGAAAATGTAGTCAGACTCACTTGTGAGTTGAGAAATCCCTTCCAGAACTTTTTTTATTCGGTTCACTGCTCTTATAATTGGTTCTTAAATAGAATTTTTAAGGAGCTCTAGAGTAGAAAATGATTTTTTTGATGAAAGTTAATTGAAATAATTAATTTTTTTGTTTCAGATTGAGGAGTAAGTTAGAAAGGAATCATAATGCGAGAGTACAAGATTGTAGTTTTGGGAAGCGGAGGTGTTGGTAAATCAGCCCTGACTGTTCAGTTCGTTCAAGTGCATCTTCGTTGAGAAATATGATCCAACGATTGAAGACAGTTATAGAAAACAAGTTGAAGTAGATGGTCAACAATGCATGTTGGAGATTTTGGATACTGCGGGCACTGTAAGTTTTTTTTTCTGATCATCATTAAAATCTTTGAAATCTAAAGTTTCCTTCAAATTAGTTTAATTTTTTTGTTTTTGTTTGAAATATTCTAGGAACAATTCACTGCCATGAGGGACCTGTACATGAAGAACGGCCAGGGATTTGTACTAGTGTATTCTATTACAGCCCAATCTACTTTTAATGACCTTCAAGATCTAAGGGAACAGATTCTTCGAGTCAAAGTAAGTCCATTTAGATTTTATTTCCCTAGATGGGCATTTTGAAACTGGGAGAAAAAAGGAATGGGTCATTTGGCTCGTATTTTATTTTATGTGGAAGGGAGGAGAGGGAAAAATGTATGTCCTGGAATGGACATTGTTCCTCAATTGCTTTCTCCCCTCCTCAGTTCCATTCAGGTGAATTGAAGTTTTATTATTTTTATTTACCTTTTTGAATGTTTACAGGACACGGATAACGTGCCAATGGTTTTGGTGGGCAATAAATGCGATTTGGAGGATGAACGTGTAGTGGGGAAAGAACAGGGGTCAAATCTAGCTCATCAATTCGGTTGCACCTTCCTTGAAACTTCTGCCAAAGCCAAGATCAACGTTAATAATGTAAGTGTTTACAGTTTCTTTGGATGAGAAAATAGATTTGCGTCGTCCATACTAAGGGGTCACACCCAAAGTTGTTAAATGTGTGTCATTTGTCAATTATTGTGGGTGTGTCCCTGTCATCACTCACTGAGGTCAATGCTCCTCATCTAATCCGAGTTTCTGGATTGTTTTTGTTTTTAGATATTTTACGATTTGGTGCAACAAATTAACAAGATATCACCCGAGAGGAAAGCAAAGGAGAAAAAAAGGCTTTGCGCTCTCCTATAAGACTGAACTCAGAGATAAAACCAAGGAAGAAAAGCTTGAATCCACCGAAGCTCCCAAACAATTAAATTAATACGACATAAAAATACACAAAAAACAAACAAAACTAAAGATTCGCCGCATACGGTCATACACACACAAAAATGTATCGTATACTGTTCAGTCTCTGTTACAAGTTATATGTTATTCCCAGTCATGCCATTACGTGCTATTATTATGAACCTGTTACACACGACTTTTCCCCCTCGTCGTGCATTTTCTTGTTACAAAGTTAATTTTTCATCAGTTCAAGCTGCTGGGGAGCTCGGTCCTGATAATTTTTGTCTTCTCCAGTCCAGTCATCCATTCCTCTATAAATTTTGACCCTTGACATTGTTCTTGTTAAATCCCTCATCCTGTTATTCCTAGTACTCCTGCTACTACTACTACTCGTCGTCGTCGTCGTTGTACACTAAATTTTATAATCAAAGCCATGCTTAAGTCATTTGTTGTTTTTTTGTGATGCCTGAACCCTGAGGTGGATCTTTCAACAATTAAAATCTCCTCACTCAGCGTCTTTATGATTTTTGCATTGCCAGAAGAGATTTTTGTTTTTTTTTGTTCCAATTTGATGAATGAAAAGAAGAATGGACGAGTAAAAAGTGTCAGTTTCCCCAAAATTCCCAATTAAATAATGTTGTCTCTGGATCAATCATTCAAAATATTTAATATTAAGTGAGTACATTATACATTAATCGTTATATTACTACTATACATACATAAGATTATATTCCATGAGTACGTATGTTGCATGTCATGTCATGTATGTTCACATACATGGATGCATTCTAATAATAAAAATAAAAAAGATGATATATCTCCATGATGAAACAAAACAAAACAAAAAAAAAACATCAGAAGAAGAAGAAGGAAAAGAGTTAAGTTAATAAGTGTGTGTAATACCTCTCTCCCTTTTCCCTGGAATGGTTTATGGTTGAGAGGATATTTGACTTTTCTCAAAAAAAAATCATTGTATCATCACTATTATCATTGTACTGAATGAGTTCATAATTCCATACAAATATGATATGAAATAAATGCTATATAGTACAATCAACAAAAACAAAACATTGGATTTTTTATTCAGCATTAATATAGAGAAATTATGGATTTTTACATGAACACGAGCATTCACATTTAAGATCCAACATTTGTTGATTTTTATGATTGGAGTCACTGGATGGGAGCTCCGTGTCTAAATTATCCATTAAATCCCCACTCGTTGTCGTTGAATTGTCGAGTGAGGAAAAACCTGGACTCCTAAGCTGCAACCTTAGTCTTTTCTTTGGTCTTTTTTTATTCGTGGGTGGTTTGAGTGGTGTGATTCTGATCACGTCCTCCTCATCTTCCTCTCTCCTTGTGTCAAGTCCAGAGATGCTAGTGGTGCTGCTAGACTCACTCGTAGTTGTTTCTGTCCTCAATTCAATTAGATCATTTAGTTTTCCAGGAGGACTTGTTGTTGAGGATGAGATCTCTTCTCCATTTCCATTTCGAGACGACTCTCTCGTATTTCTCCTTTCTCCCACAGCAGACGACAAGGCTGCTGCTAAACCAATTGTTTCATTATGAACCTCTTGTTCTTGTCCTTTCGCCATTGCCGTCGCCATGGAAGAATTTGATGGATGGATCATTAAAGATGAAATTGGAGTACGTGGGACAGACGTGGGATGATGAGGCTGGAGGAAGCAAGGGTTCAGAGTTCTCCCATTAAGAGCAGATACATTCGAAAATATTCCAAGAATCACTTTGTCCAATAAAAAGTAGGCGGATGGGTCTGGAGTTTCAATTTCAAGGATTATCTAGAAATCCAAATCAAAAACACGCAAATAAATATTAAATTGACACTTGAGCACAGGATTTCGTAAGTAATACCAAAGACGCAAATATGTCATTATTTAAATTGGAGTCAAATCAATGTATTATTATTACTATTACAGGATCTAGCTCATTTGTATTTGTTGAAATTTGAAATATTCGTAGTGGCGTGTGCAAAATAATGTATTTTTGATACGTTCAATTTCTATAGCGGGTTTGGTGGTGGTTTCTGAAGCTGGAAGAAAGTTCTCGAGTCCCGGATGTTGAGAAAGTTGAAGAAGAAAAGAGAAATTCTATTTTTGCCACGGGGAAAAGTTATCTCACGAAGGAATTTCTCATAACTTTTAGAAAATAAAGTGAAAACTTGAATATACATTTGGGAATACGACTATAAAATATTAAAATTCTTAAATAATATTTTACTGTGTAAAAAAATAAATTATTATCCTTTAGCTTACCATGGTCTGAAGTCCCATATTAATAACTGCATCACACCAAGATTCTCCATCTGACCAATAGCGTCCCAATTGTTTTTCATTATTAGTTTTGACCAGTAATGAAGTATTTGGATGAGCAAGGAACCTGATCCATCCTTGAGTGAACAACGCATGTTTCAATGTATAACTAATAACTAATTTATTATCTCGAAATGGAGCTGGTGAATATTTTGTAAGCCAAACTCCAGCCAATCCATCTTCCTTCAAGGCAGCCGCCGGAAGTCTTGACCCTTCCTCTTCTGAACCCAAATTCAGTATTCCAACCAAATCCGATCCTTTTGGTGTGTAGATATAAGGACCACGAAATTTCCAAAGAATTGTTTCTTTATCCACGTCCAATTTTATATTCGTAGGCTTTAACAAGAAAATTTCCAAATAAAAATAAGATAAAAACTTGAAGAATAAACTTTGGATGTGCTACTGCCATTTTGAAATTGGATAGAAATTATTAAACTTGTAAGTGAAGAGGAAGAAATCCGGAATGCCTATTAGGAAGGAAATGATTGCACGTCTGGTCAAATAAATTAATTTACATACGTAATACAAAATTAATTTAATGGCCTCTTGTCTTAGGAGGACATTAATCCGCTCTGCATCTGCAAACTCAATCATGAGTAGGACTTGTGATGTTTGGACAATAAAAATACATACAAAATACAGTGTATGATGTCAAAATCTGTTTTCATCCTGGGATTAAATTAAAATGCACACATGAGCTAGAAGAAAGCAGAATGGAAGATCATCTTCATATGGTCATTTAATTAACAACTATTCAAGTCATAAATAAACCAGAAATAGCCAATTGGTTTTAGTGCATGACGTTCGTTCCGGAAATCCTAAAGACTCGATTGATGCGTCTTTGGTTTTAATTTCAAAGCTAATTACCTAAATGCATAATCCAAATAGTCTACGGGGAATTAGAATAGAGAATAGCCAAAATATTGTACTAGTCTGTGCCAAATTCCTGAATCCCAGGATGAACAAGTTAGGATGGGACTAAAGTTTTGTTTTTGTCCATGTTCATGTCTGGCGATGCCTTGTGGTTTTTGTAACATTTCACTCATCAACAACTTTCTCCGAAATGGTCTTTCCCTGTCGAGTCTGTCCAGTCGGCTCAATTTTCTGCATTTCATTCCAAGTTTTAAGTTTCAAACTAAAACCGAAAGCCCTCCGGGATTAACTTTAAACAGTAATGCAAAATGGAGCAGTGGTCAGTGGTTTTCATTTGTGCTGAAATATCCAAATTTCAACAACTTTTACAAAACTCCCTCAAGGCTTTGGATGACAAGGAAAACTCAGGAACATTCCATGCCGCCCAAGTCCAGTCCACTCGAATTGATCATTTAATCCAATCCTCAAAGTAAATGCAAAAGTAGCGATTTGACTAAGCAGAGATTTGACGACTCTCAAGTGATTAATACTAAAAGCTATTACAAATGTCAACTAAATTCCACGTGAATACTGATGGTTTAGTACAACCCAAGAGTACAAAGTGCATAAAACATAAGTGTTGCACTGATTGAAATATGATAAAATGTACTAAACTTATGCCTTGTATAAACATAAACCAAGCGCTCCATAAACCTGTCATTAACAGTTTTTAATATGAATTTTTCATCTTGAAATTTAAACCTGCCGAAGAACTTCAAAAATGATGGATGGATTATATCTATGTTATTTTCATAAAGTCTCACAGCAATTGTCGGAATTGTCAAGCCCGGTGTTACCGAAATACATTCGCTGTTTGCTAAAATGGAAAATGGAATTCCTAGCCGCGTTTGTGTTTGCGTCTGTTTGCGTCCCAATTTGTGAAATAAGTTTTATTCAATAATAAATTAAATAAAATCAAAACAGTGGTTAAAATAATTAAGATATTTTGTCTTGGATATCTGATTCGTGGAAAGTTGTCACGATACGTAAAACATTGGCTTAAAACTGAACTGAATCTGCATAATTTTGATAAGACATGTTGGAATCATAGGTTTAAATATCGTACAGCTAAAGACAAAATTAAACTATATTTCCTCAACAATTAAATCATCGAAGTTTGAAAAGTCATATTCTAAAATCATAATGCTAAATTTAGCACAATCATTCATACGAATGTCTAAACAACTAAATTACTCGTCATTTGGATCTTCTTCTGGTAGGACTGGTTGCTTGTTATAGTTTTGCCACATCTCGGCTTGATCAAAAGCTTCTAGAGTTAATACTAAGGCCCTTACTGGATCATCCGTGGAACTCATTCTCAAGCAACGTCCAATAAATTGAGCAAAGACAATAGGCGATTTGACCTTCCGAAGGATTACACAAACGCTGACGTTGCTGTAATCATATCTGAAAATTTTTTTTAATAAACTCAAAAAACAATTGCATGGTAAGTTTAGTTTAGTCAGTGAATAATTACCCTTCAAGCAATTTCCCACAGACTAAAAGAATTCGAACTCTAGTGACATCCTTTTCAAAGCGAGCTAGGTTTCGTTCTGTAATTCTTTCAGATGTCACGAACGTGGCATCGTCACCAAGTAGACTCGCGATATCGCTAGCGTCAGCTGTATCACTGACCAGAATCATAGCTTTGTGCATAACACTTGGATGTTGCAAGTCGTGTTCCTGTAGATAACCTCTTATGGTTTCACCAATTTGACAAATCAGACACTCCGGAATTCCAATTTCTTGCTTGTATGGATCAACATCTTGGAGTTCCATGATACGAAATTCCGACCTTCTAATTGTTCTACCTTCAATTTCGCTTTTTAAAATTTTGAAGACTATCTTTTGCTCATTCCCTAAGATTGGTTTGATATTGCTTCCTGTTCCACGGAATGGAGTTGCAGTCAGAAAGATAATGTGTTTTCCAGGTGCATGAAAATTTTTGACAATGTTCTCCCAAGTCCTTGCGGGGTAGTGATGGGCTTCATCAACTATGATTGTGGAGAAGGCTTGGAAATATTTATTCACTTCAGTCAACTCGTCTCCATTCATGAGTCGCATGTTGGAATTGCCACCGAACTTTTGGGCATTGACGATCACTAAATTCGCCAAATCCATACTTGGAATGTTTTTCGTCGCACTAATCAGAACCGGATGTTCTATGAAATACTGATCTTCTTCTTTTGAAATTAATTTTGTTTTGACAATAAAGGCATGTTCAACACCACAATTGCCGAACGCTTTCGCTAACTGGTCTGAAATTATAGAAGATGGAGAAATTATCATCACTTTCTCAGATTTCAGGACGTATGGGAGCAATGTGACAATTCCAGATTTTCCGGATCCGGTTGGAGCCACAATTATTGCTGGTGGACTTATAGAGCCTTTGGCTTTATCGTAATAGTTCTTTGCAGCATGTGCGGCCTTTATCTGATAATCAAAAATAGTAGTTTGATTTTCAACGTTTGGATCCAATTCCTGTATTAAAATCCGATTGATTTCGTCCCCTGTTGCTTCGAACTTGGACGGATGTCTGCGACGTACTGCCATAATGAATTGGGATTAAACAGATTGTTTAAAGGACAACTGCTGAATTAGTGAACAGTATTCAACTTTTGCTGTAGCTTTCCAAGAGTAAATCTTGATGAGTAACAAGTGCAAGTTAGTAACCGGTAGGAAGTGTTTTTCTGGCGCCTTTTCCTTGATTAATCGGGGCAGTTACAATGCAATGAAGCATGAATACATACAATAGCACTTATCTCAAGTCAATGCGTTGGAATTACGTGTGGGCGAGCAGAGCATGACTTGCGAAAAGTCTAGTGGCTTATACCAGCGCAAGCACTTGCTGTCCGAATTATTGCTTGTAACGCGCTGCGCGAGCGCCTATAGAATTTAATATCAAAATGATAGAATTTGCAAATCATTCAAATTAATAATCCAAATAATTCTGCGCGTTTTGATAGATCACACAAATCTGTGTGTTCAATAGTTTTTGTGTGACTTCGACTTCAAAATTGGAAATTTAAAGGACTTTCGTATTGGTATCATCGAATTATTATATGCTTATTTTTTAAAAATCATGATTTCCACAATATTTTTCTCACTTCGCTTTTTTTATTTTCCATGTAGTATTTGAATTTAAGTAATTGTTACCAAAAGGAAAAGCAGGCTTCATTCATAGTGCTGTAGGATTTTCATTGGAAAGCATATTTTCTTTATACAAAATAAATCCAGAATAAATCACAGGAAGACGCTGGTAATTAAATCCAGGTTTAAGGTTAGATGAAAATTTATAAGAAGAAATGTAGATCCGAAAAGTTTTCTTTTGCACGCAAGGCACGGCCGAGGTGGACAAATGACGATGACGACAAATTCGGGCTTGCAATCACGCTTGGCATTTGGAGATTAACCCTACTAATCTGATTACCAATTTTGAAATGAATTTTAAGCATAAGGAATTAGTTGGTGGTTGATCAATTAGAAATTAATTCGGAACATCTGTCAAGAAAGAGATACATGATAAAACAATGATAACCTAACCTATGAGAAACAATCAATCACAAGTGTTTGATTTTGGATGTTCTAAAAATGTCTTTTGATTTTTAGGCATGAATAATCAAAAAAACCGAAAAAGTATATCAAATCTTTGAACATGGAATCATGATTATCGAGAAATTGGATGGATTTTGAAGAAATGAATACAAATGCCCCGACATGATGGGACAAACTGTTTTGACCTGAATTTACTTTGTGTGGGAAACTTTCCCTAGCCGTTGTGTCTAGTAGTTCAATATCTTTCACGCACAGAAATTTTTTTTCACTCACAAACTTCGTGGACGTGTGAGTGAATGTGATATTATATAATTGCCCATCTTTAATTTTTCATTCCATCTTTGTGGAGTCTATCTACAGAATTCTAATTAATTTCATTTCTGATCTAAAAAACTGATAATTTTTGGCCGTGTAACTTTCTCCAGATCTGATTTCATTCCATTTATCTGTTTTGTGTTGAACTGATCAAATTGTCATCGTTACAGGTAAGAAATTAATACATTCTGAAGTTGTGAAATTGATTCTTTGGAATAATTTATTTTTATATTTAGAATGACTACGATTCCTGTTTCTACTGCTCATATTCGTATCGGTCCATCAATATTGAACGCTGATCTTGGGAATTTGGCTTCAGAATGTCTAGTTATGGTTGATGGAGGTTGCGACTATCTTCATTTGGATGTGATGGATGGTCATTTTGTTCCAAATATTAGTTTTGGTCCTCCAGTTGTCAAATGTCTTCGTGAGAAAGTTAGGACAACATACT
>WJEZ01002386.1:0-13656 GCA_009869925.1 Thalassaphorura encarpata | reverse complement strand
AAATGGGAAAAGTAGTCTGAATGGTAATGTTGTTAAATTTAAAGGAAAAGGTGGTGTGTAGTTTATGTGTTATGGATTTTCCATTACTATTGATTGATAGAGAATAGCCAAGGCACAGGCAGGCAGACATAGTTCCTTATTCCTCTGCTTGCTGCTAAGTGTTAGGATATTGCAAATAGCTGGCTGTGTGTGTATTAATTCTAATAAGGAATATGAGGAAGGGATAACGAAACCATAAGTCGGATCAACCAACCAGCCAAGGGAACTTTCTCTCTCCCCAACACAATAATCCAATTAAGCTCCCAACTTTATTTATGCATTTACTCTTCTCTCTCTCTCCACACTCCAAATTATTAAACTTTATCTCTCAACACAACAACGCAACACGACAAATAACAAAACAGAACTCAAACGGAAGTATCCATCTATCCACCCACCTACTACTACACTACGTACCCCTTCTTCCTTCATTTCCTTTGCCATTGCCTCTGTCTGTGACTAGGCTAAAAAATCAATCCAAATCCAAACCATAACATAGCATAGCCTTGGCTCAGTCCAGAAATTAAACCTGCTGTGAGGATTATGAAATGAAATTTTGTAGCAGAAGCTGGAGTAGGAAAGACCAATGCCAATGTGTTGAGGTTGATAAATGCAATGCAGAGAGTTTTTGAAGTGGAGATGCGATGGAAGGAAGGGAACAGATGTGATGGTCGCTGGAAATTCATCTCATCTCTTCCCCTTGTCCAATCCACTCAACTTCTCCTTCTATGCAATCAAACAACAGAAGGGAATCAAATCTTATTTATTCTACACTGCTGCTGACTCGTGACCTCAGCCAGCCATGACCTCATGAGGTCACTTTCAGTCAAACTTAACACCATTATGATGGTAATTAATTAAACCTTTGCTTGATTAAAACGTTGAATGAGAAGAAGGCAAGCGGATGCTGGTGGAGGATTTATCAATTTGCCATGCTTTGGTTAAATTCGACGTAATAAGTGAGGATGTGGAAATTAACCATTTAATTCATTAAGAGAGTAAGAAGAGATTGACCAGAGCTAGAGCAGGCAAGAGGAAAGAAATCCAGTTCGGGGAAGTGATAGATAAGAAAGTCCAGTTCAGTTATTTATTTGAATTGAATATTTATTTGCTGAAGCTGAAGCTGTTGTGGCAGGAGCTGGATGTGTCTCTGTGATGTGATGAGTTCATAAATGTCACACTTAAGATAACCCAAGCCAAAAGTATTAAGATTCTTCCATTCAGTCAGTACGTATTCACATCTTCCGGTGACACATCCTCTCAATTTAGTCAGTTTCATAAAAATTGTGTAGTGCGCCAGACTGCTAAAGTGCTAATTAACAATTTGAATTGAAATACTTGGTTGGATACTTTCCAGGTAATTTTATTTTATACGTAAACTAGCCAGCTGACTCTGAAAGTATAATAACTTTATTAAAATTTGGGCTAACGTGAGTTCAATCCAGATTGTTCTTGTTGAAATTTAATTTATCTCAATCAGTCATTGACACTTCACACACAACACATTGGCAAAGGATTTTCCGACATATATACAATGCATGCGTAGCCTGAATACTTTTTAATAGTTAAAGGGTGCGTGTGCATTTTTGTACCTGGACTGGACTGGACTGGGCTGAGAGTGGATGTTTTAAGTCTGGTAAAAAAAAGTGAAGGAATCCTGATGAAGCTTGAGGGCATTTGAGAAGGCAGGAATGGAAGTTGTTGCTGCCCTTAGCGCTGGAGTATAATGTGCTGAGAGTGGAAACTACCACCTGCCAAAATCAACTCGTCAAGGGAAAAACACATAGAGAGAGAGAGAGAGAAATGATTGTCTCGTTTAGTTCTACTCAATCCAAGCCTGAGAACAAAATCTTCTTCACAATAGCATAGCGTGTCTTGGTTACAACAATCCAAATAACAATGTTGTAATTAATGCTGCCCATACTAAAACTCAATCNAAAATCTTCTTCACAATAGCATAGCGTGTCTTGGTTACAACAATCCAAATAACAATGTTGTAATTAATGCTGCCCATACTAAAACTCAATCAAATATTCAAATCCATATGCCAAACCGGCCTATCCAGTGATAGACAAGTGACTCAATCACACATTATACGTATATGAGCTCATTTTTAAGGTTATCATCATTTCTCCCCATTTAAGAAAATTTAAAATGAATCATTCATCCTTAATTCTTGATTTATGGCAATGGCTTAAAGATTAATTCATTTAAAAAAATTGGATTAGAATTGTGGTTTAGCTTAGCTGAGTATGAGAAAAAAGTCAAAAGCTAAGGTAGGTAGTAGATACGTACGTGTTCTTGTGCTTGTGCTTTGCTCTGGATCTGATCGATCAAAAGGAACTAAACTAAAGTGGAAGAAAAGACTTTGGCTTTGGCTTTCGTTCCTTTGGCGGCGACTTGTTCTCGATAATATTGTGAAGAAGATCTCTAGGCCTGGTAGCTGGCTGGAGTATTATGTCTATCTGCTAAATGCAAATGAGTCTTTCACCTCCAGTCATTCTTTGGCTGCGATGCAACTCCAATGCACCAAGAGATCCAAAAGATTATTCCTCTATACACCTCAGCTCAGCCTTCCTCCTCAGGGAATCAACACAACACTTTTTTTTTATTCCAATCCAACAGGAAAACCTATTCCTACCATCTCATCTAATGTAATGTAATAACATTATCCGCAAGCTAAGGCTAAACATAAAAATTACGCACTCAAAAACTTAAGGAATTTACAAGTAGTTGTTGTTGTTGTTAAGACCCAAGGCAAATTCACTTTTAATTTTTAATCTGACCAAGTTTCGGAAGCCAAAGCCAAGAATTTTTTGCACTCATCATGACCAGAGCGAACCAGAATAGGACCACCCTAGCCGTTGTTTTTGTTTTTAGCATTGAGAATTCCAACCTAAAAAATAAATAATTTCAGCCAGCTCAGCTAAAAGTTTTTGAATGGCGGGCGGGACTTTTGATTGAGAAGTTTATTCTGAACGTTTAGAGCTCAAGCTTCATGGACGGCATGGCATTTCTTTTTTTCTTTCTCATTAGCCGGAAGGGATTCTAGCTCAACTCAACTAATTGGACTAGCTCTAGCTCTAGCTCTAAGTTCTAGATTCTAGGTTCTAGCACTAGCCAGCTCAGCTAAAAGTTTTTGAATGGCGGGTGGGACTTTTGATTGAGAAGTTTATTCTGAACATTTAGAGCTCAAGCTTCATGGACGGCATGGCATTTCTTTTTTTTTCTTTCTCATTAGCCGGAAGGGATTCTAGCTCAACTCAACTAATTGGACTAGCTCTAGCTCTAGCTCTAAGTTCTAGATTCTAGGTTCTAGCACAATTGTTGGTTAAGTCTAGACTAGAGTGAAAGTTGAGCCAGATGATGATAATGATGAGAGGCTGGGCGGGGATCGCCTCCAGTAATTCTGGAACGGAACAAATTTTGCTCCTTCTTTGCGATTTACCCTCTCATTTCTCTTCTCTATTTCAAAATTATCCTGCAGCTAAGCTTCTCTTAAATATTTGCAATTCCCATGGGGGGAATTCGCATATGCAAATTTCAAAATATCTTCTCAATTATTTTACTTTTCTATGGAATTTGATCCATTGATATTTTTTAAAAAAAAATCGAATAGAGTGGACTCTAGGGAAAGACAAGACGAATCGGTTGACTGATTTTGCACTTGGAATTCTAAGACTCGGCATATAAAATTGAATTCTGAAGGCAGCGCAAAGGAAAAGAAGTCCTCTCTTTTTTTAATCTTATTCTAGAGTTGAAAAGTTGAATAGGGTAGAGTTGTCATTGGGTTTGTGGACAGGAGACAGGAAAGAATCAGGTCAGAACGGAAGGAAATGAAAGAAAGTTCTTTTTATTCATCTAATGTCATCTCCATCCCAACCTACGTTCTCATTACTTATTCATTCTTCTTTTCCTAAACTCATCCGTTTCACATCAGAGCTTCCAGTCCAGTCCTTATATACACATATGCAGATAGTTTCAATTTTTCAACTCTGAATTGAGAAAAGAAATAGATTGGGAGGAGTTGGACTCCACCCAGACATTAGACTCTGAGGTCATGTCGATTCAGATCCGATCAATTCTTTTTTACTCATAAACTATCCATAACTATCAAATCAATCACGTGACATGCGATATATGTTGCACATCATTAGCCAGAATCAAGCACAATGTTCAATGTGTTATGTATTTAACTTTTACCCTTGTTTTGGGGATGAATTGTTAATGAGGTCTGTGCCTGGACGTGGACGCTATATATTAGTCAGATTGGAAATTCATTATTAATACAAAGGGGGCTCTTGGGAAGTATGTACATGGCATGGCCATGTACTTGTTTGTTATTATATTTCTGACCCTCATCATCAACACTATTTTAGTATTCTCGGATTTAAAAATTATATTATCCTAGTATGTCCTCCTGAGAAGTCAACTTGAGTAGAATTACATTGTAGGCTAGAGCGAGAGGGGAAAGTAGTGGTAGTAGAAGGGGAAAATTTTGTTTTTGGATGTTCGTAAGAGCCAGCCAGCCAGCCCAGCCCTAGCCTAGTGAAAATCGATAGGTCCTCCACAGTTTCTCTTCTGCCTTCTCCTTTTCTTTTCTACTTCCCCTGCCTCAGCTCTAGAAAAGAAAACCACACGAGACTCAAAGCTTGGTCCTTTTCTCCATTCAATTTTACTTTACTTGAGTTTCCTTTCGTACAAGGGCGTAAGTACGGGCGTACCACCAGGACAAAAGCCAAACAACTTTCACATTCACGAATCAATTCAATTCTACTCACGTCCAACAATCCCAATACCCAATGCCTCAAAAATATAAACCAAAGGGACTTGGACCTGGGCTTGGAATTGAACCCAGGCCAGGCCAGGGCGTTTATCTTAGTTTTTGTACCTTTGCTATTTTAATTCACCCTAGGTTAAATAAAACTTTTTAGTTGAAAGAGAATTGAATTGTTGAGTGTTTTGTGTCATTTTGTGTTTTGATTCCCACAATTACTTTTTTTTTGATTCCCACGGAATTGAACAAAGGGTAATTGTTGAAAATACCGACGACTTGGGACTATTTGTGGTTTTGTCTCTCTTCACTCATCTCATCTCATGCTAATGCCATGCCATGCCATCTCATCCCATGCAATGCTCATCCCTTCCAATTACATTTGACCAAAAGTGCAATTTATTCTCCTTCCAAATGTTAATCCAAACCAATGGACTTAGTTCCACGCATTTGCGAATGCGATCAATTCAATAATAGCTATAGAATCTCATTTCTCTTTATAAAACTCCGAAAAAGCTGGATTCACATGACAATTCTCCGAAGCGGGTAATATTTCATGTAGCGTGTTGTCCATTGGCTCATGTACATGTGTTGTTCTCCAAATCCCTCATTAAAGTGGAATTTGTGAGTGGGGGACCCCTGGTGTTGTCCCTTCCTTTCTTTTCATCCAAGGGTCCCCCCATACGTACGAATAATGAATAAAAAAACTTCCCAGGTGGAATACATGGGCACGGGGGGTCAAGGCAAGGGAAAGTTTTAATGAGTTTACTATTTCCCCACCCCCATATATACATATGTTAAAGAATATTTCTAAAAGGCCAACCCAGGGTCTAGCCAGTATTATTTTGACAATTTAAAAAATGACTAGAACATGTGTAGATTTGAATTCGGTAGTTGATAGGAAATAAAGTGTGAAACCCTGGCGTGCTTTATTAGTGGGATGAAAAAAAAATTACAACAATGAGAGAGACCACCAATAAAATAAGTGGATGGCTGGCTACCCGTATAACCAAACACATGTTTTTCCTGCATTCCCGCAGATTATCCAATTTAAAAACCCTAGGGCTCATAAAATAAAAGAAAATAACTCAAAAGGACTCAACCATAAATTAACAGAGCAACAATCAAAATGTCTCGACAATTCTGTCTTTCCTGGAGTGAAATTAGTTCCGTTGAGATGAAATTTTTGTACTAGGGCTAGGGCTAGGTCACATGGCTATTCCTGCCCTAGATTAGAACTGAAGGGAGGATTAAGGGCAAGGGTAGGGCACTTTTCCAACTCAACTCTACATGATATGACTCAGCATTTATTCATTCATGTCATCTCATCGTCAAAACCTTCGAATCGAATCCAACTAAAAGTCAAAGCCTACCCGAAATATTAATACACAGTCAGTCAGCCAGCCAAATCATCAAAATCTACCCTCCCTTCAACATAATCTTTAAAAAGGATGAAAAATGGAGTATTAATGCATCTGCGCTGGGCTGGGCATGCGTAGTAGAATTAAGCAATGCGCTATGCGCTTGCGCAGGATAGAATCCTTGTGCATTGCTTGTAGCTTGTGTGTTTAATTTATGTGTTTTGAATGAAGGAGTTGTTGTTTTATTGGGCTGACAAGTTGTTTTTTGATAAAGGAGTGGACAGACAGACGGGCTAAAGTCAAGTTGTGTGTGTTTTAGTCAGGGTGAGTTTAGCTAGAAGGGTGGCCTGTCTCGTACTTGCATGCCTACATGCATGCACGAAAAGAGTTATGATGAACATAAAACTTATCCTTAAGAGGATCAGTAAATAAATCCACACAAAAGTTTAAACAATTACACACCCAATTCTCATTCCGTTTTTTTTTCTTAAGGGTCAGGTCAGGTCAGGTCAAATTTATAATGAGATGCATTCCAAATGATTTAGTGTTCCGATTTCGGAGAAATTGACATTAAAGTTTAGGTTCAAAAGAATCCGATAAATCGGGCCGACCAACTTTAGCCTGTCTATTTCATCCATTATTCCACAGCTATGGATTTCTCAAATTTAGTTTTTGGTTTGGGTTTAAGTCTGACGGGTCATTATAGTGAACCCTCCTCAGGATTTACCTTTGAGGTTTTAGCCATTCCGTTTTATGAGAGCGTTTAGGTTATTATTCAAAAGTGGTGGGTGCATTGGATTGCATGTCCAAAGTCAAAATGTCTCAAGACATGTCAACTGAAACACAAGAGGGGAAGTTTAGGCCAGGCTAGGCTAAATATCGAACTGACTGGCTGAGTTCAAATATTCCATGGGTTGGAAGGAACTGTCCAGATGTCCCGACTGGGTTGACACTGGACAGAAAAGAGGGGAAACAAATTGTGAGACAAATGTTTTTTTGGATATATATCCTTTGGGTTCATTCATTAGAGTTGAATGATGTATTGTCTCAACGTTGGGACAACAATGGAAAACCAAAGGAGAGGGTAGTAACAATTTTACCCAACAGATAAGATCCACTGGCCCGGCTGTCCGGGTGTGACTCGATTTCTTCTTCTTTGGTGGTTTTTTCCTACCCTGACCGTCTAAGGTGGTCTACCACTTCAACAAACAGGGTCATTCACAATCTACTTACATATACTGCATACATATTCGAATAAATAAACTAATGAATCACCCTTCGTTCTCAACATGTGAGTCTCATTAGCATATTGGCCATGGTTATAGACAAAATGTCATCTTCATGACATAACCCATGATTAGTGCCTTGTCTTGTCTTCTCCGGGCATTTGCCTTGGTATAGTAACATTGCAAATTTATAAGGTTCAAACTCACGTGACGTGATATTAGGACAGGAAATAATAATGAGATAATTACTCGTGTGTTTGATTTGCTTAGTTATTTGTGTGAATGGAATTTTAATTTTGATCTTATAGTTTGGGGTGAGGGTGAACGAGCCAAGTGAATTGCATTGCATGGCGATAGCATTGCGTGCAAAGCTCAAAGGGTTCAGTTCTATATATACGTATATGTATGTCCCTAGCCTCAAGTATTTAATTAGTGTGCAGCTGAACGGAAATGAGGAGAGAGAACATTTCAAGTTTTACGATCAGAAACCCCGCTTTTTAATGATATTCCCTTAGTCGATAAGTTTAAACCAAAACCCATTATTTTTATGATCCTTTTCTCTTCAAACTACATCTTCTACTCAAAAGGGTGTTTGAAAAACACTTTTGGCGTCAAAGCGTCAACGACGACTCACTCAAATGTCTCCATAAAATTTGGCAAAGGATGCGAATGCGAATCTTTCCAGGTTGGAACAATTAAATGGCCATAACCACACATTAACGATCCACACACATGGTGTCTGCGAGTCTTCTCTTTTGAACCATTTGGTTGGATCATCGTAAAATGTTAAAGTGATAAGGGTTAACAAATTCCATTCCTTTGCCTTGGCTTTGACTTTTGTGTACAAAGTGCAAACAAGGAGGATTTGGTTTAAGTAAGCAGGCTTAAGTTTTCAAAATAAAAACAAATACATGCGGGAAGTGTGCAAATATCATTTTAGCTTTAACTTTTTAGACCCTAGCTGTGCCAAAACTAAAAACTCATTGTTCTGCCAAATTTTTTCCTTGTTATTTTTCATTTTCTGTTCTGTTCTGGGGCAAGTTTTTTTTCTTGGTGGTTGTAAAATCCGGTATGATTTATGTTGTTGTAGGGCATGGGCATAGGCAGGTAAGCTCAAGCTGATGGTGATCTTTGGGGAAATCTATTTGAAAAGGGCTCTTGTCAAATGTCTCGTCTTTTTCTTCTTTCTCAAAATTAACAAGTGGTCAGGTCATAAAACTCAGACTAAGATGAGATTGGTTTTTCTTTCCTGTCAAAATCTAAAAATCTAGTCTAGACACTGAACTCAATTCCTTCTGAGGAGGTCAATTGGATCTGACAAGAATTCACCTTTGTTCATTTTTTGCCATATGGAAGATAAGAAGGCAAAAAAAGAAAAAGAATGTTTGCACTTTGGCGTAGTTTTTTTTATGGGCCCTAAGGGTGTTTTAGATTTTATTAGATGAGATGATTTGAATGGAGTTTTCAAAATCATAATAGGAGGAGACATTTATATGGGCACATGGGTCAAACGCGTAGAGCAAGTTCCCCTTGGGGGTGGGGATGAGGGGTAGGAGAGGAATGTCCATGGGTCTGGGGCCATAAAGCAATTTCCAAGGAAAGTAAAAGGGAGGATGACAATTTATTATATGGAATATCAGATCCAAAACCCTTCGCGTCATAAAATTGAACATGTTTGGGAGACATTTGATAAAGAGAAGAGTTTATCCAAATCAAAATCTACCCTTCTCTGTCATTCGCATCTTGCTCACATCCACACAATAGCCACTTTAGTCTATATAGCTGCACATTTCAACCCTTTGACTCGATTCTTAATTGCTCATTATAACATTCGCAATTTGCTAGAAACGCCTCCGCTTCGTTCGCTTCATTTCGCTAGCCTTGCCTACAAAAAACAAAAGTTCAAACAGAAAAATTAATAAAAATTGAAAAGGGAAAGTTTTAATGAGCAGATCTAATAATATCTAAACTTAGTCCAAGTCTAGATTAGACTAGTCTAGACTTTGCCAATATTTGAAAAGAAAGTGTGACAGAAGGAAGGAAGGTTTAATTACCATTGCGATGTTGATTCAGTTTCGGTCCTTGGTCTCAAAATCTCATTACTTTCTGTGGTTTTCTTTCAACTCAACTGAATCATAATCATCTGAAGGAAGAATCCTTTGACCTATCATTCCTATATGTAGTCATGAGTTTCTTAGCTTTAGCTTGAGGTTTCTCAATATATTTTTTTCGTTGAAATTAGGTCCCTGAAATGAAAAGCTATAGGGTTAGAGGATAGAATGAATTTGAAATTTGAATGAGAATGGGGGGAAGTGTATAGTTATTGCATATTGAGAGAGAGAGAGAGTGAGTGGAGTCTAAGGCTAAGGCTAAGAATACTTGGAGAAAGTTGGAAGGAATGGTTAGTGCTTAGCGGTTAAAGCTCCTAGGATACCAAGTGATATATGAAGATTACATTTTGGACTTTGAGAATAATTTATAATGGGTTGATTACACACACAAAGTGTCCTTTTCCCTTCCTTCCCTTCTGGCCCACAAAGTCCTCGTCCTTCGTCTTGAAGAAACAAAGGAATAAATAAGTCATAGCCCCACCCACAACTCACACATTAACTCTAATTAAAGGAAGAAACAAAATTGTAATTGGGTCATGTATAAACCAATGCTAATGCTATATGCTATACCCTACCCCTTTAACCCTACTACTCCCAAGGGTTATGACTCAACCAAGGGCCACAATGGATTAAGGACTCGTGTTTGCAATTATTGAGATAGGGTCTAAATTAGGTATTGGAGTTATGTAAGCCAATTCATCAATTCAGATCCCTTTGGACTGCAATAATAAACTGAGTCAGGATTTCCGTCCTTCCCTTGAATCTGAATCTGTGGATTTCCATCTCAATGATTTATTTGATCCAATCCCAATCCTATGTGCATCCAATCTCATTTCATTTCATTTCATCATCTCTCTTCTCTCTTGGGCTAGACCAATGTGCAGTCCAGTTCTTTTTTCTTTTATTATTTTATTTGCCAAAATCAAAGGAAAGGGTTGAGATGGGCGGTAGTACGTACATGCCTTGGCCTTGCCTTGTGCGTGCAAGATATCGACTTCCGTAATGAAGACAAAAGAGTTGGAAATAGGGTGGGAGGAGTTGAAGCTTTAGCTTTACGTTTACCAACTCAAACAAACGCATTAGTTGGTCAGACTTCCCTAAGATTCTAAGACATAGACATATATATGTATATATGTGTATATACACATGAACTGAAGTGAATGGACTCGACATGCACGCATTAAACACGCAATGCCGATTTTTTTTTGGATTTGATTTGCCTAATTTTAACAATTGGGCATGTGTGGAAGACCCTTTTGAATTGTAGTCAATGTTCCATGAAATCAGACGGGAGGAAAGAATTAGGCTAGGGCTAAGGCTCTCCAACTGTCACCAAAGGCAGGCAGGGTCACACGTGACACGTGACTCTATTCCGTAATGACGACATGACTCATGCCTTTCCTTCATTATAATCAAATGAATCAGCCATAGCATAGGCATAGCATAGCATAGCATCATCTCCCTATTTTTCATGTAGAATTGGACGGATTTATTTGAATTTCATGACAGAGGGAATGAGTTGTGAGTTTTTGAGACTTTCACTTTTGGTTAGGTCTTGGGTTCTCCGTAGAATTGATTTTAGATTTCAAGAAGAAGAAAAAAGAGTCATAAATTGAGGAATTTGATGTTATTGGAGATTTTGAATCCTTTTCCTTCTACTCCTTCCTCTTTTCTATCCACTTTCACTACATTATCACAAATTCACAACCTTTTTTTAAAAATTTAAGTCTTTATGCCCATATTTTGAATTTCCTTTCACTTTCAGGATTTAATTTCCCTTCCTTTTGGATAAATGAGAGAAATGGGGAAGTTTGTCGGTGGAAATGAGTTCATCCTCATTAGGAAAAAGCGTCGAATGAAATACCTTTTACTTTCATATTAACTCTTGTATTTCTGTTTCCTGTCTTTGGAATATTTTTGAATGGATGGGATTGGAATATTTGAGAAAAAGCCAAGGCAAGCCAAGTCAATTCCTTTCCGTTCCTCTCCCGGGTTTTTCGTTGGAAGGCAATTTGAGCAGATGTGCTCCTTGTGCTCCTTTTGCCAAAAAATTGTATCGATTTACCATTCGGTTTTTTTTTCTGGCTGGCTCTGCCTGGTTGAGACTTTCTTTCATTTTTCTATCAGTTTCTCCCACCTTGAGGTTGAAAGGATATTAAAATAGGAAAAAGGGTGGGTATTTTGAATTGGAGTAAATGGAGTTGTTGGATTGAGTGAGACGGGTAGAAGATAGGTCCATGCAAATGTCTCCACTTTCTCTTTCCTTTTGTCTTTCTCCACTTGAATAAAATCTCAACTGACTGAGAGTCATGTCAACTTCACAGTGCACCAGAATCAAATCAAACCACAATTCAACTCAACTCCTTTCTATCCCAAAACAACTTTCTTTTCACTTAGGAACAAAGGAATTCGGCTCGGCTCATCCTTCACTCAAAACTCAAATTACCATCTTCTCTTTTCAATGTCTCAACAAATTAATTTGTATGGATATACAGCTCTATATTTATATGTATGTTTTTTTTTTGAATTTCAGGGTCCGGTGTGGGGTTTGGAGGGCCAAGCTACCACATTGGTTCACGTGAAGGTCTTGATGTCCTTGGCCCTGGATTAAACTACAGGGAAAGGAGTGGGTCAGAAGGTGACGGTGAAGAAGATTCACCACCTCCACATCATAGACATCAACAACAACCTCATCCAATTCTACTCCCAACTCATCCAACCAATCCACAACACGCCCTCAACTCACTCAGACGTGGAAGGTAAGCTCTCATTCTTATATAGATGGCGCTATAGTTCACATAGTATGACATAGATGGCGCTAGTTCATATAACACTACTACATAGATGGCGCTCGTTGATATAACGTTACATAGATGGCGCAATAGCTGATAGTATATATATTTTTTTGTACTTATTAGGTCGAGAGGTGGTGGTGGTGGTTACGGAGTGAGTGGTGCAAGTCAAGCCTTACTCCAAGGAGGAGGTGGAGTTCCAGTGGGAGGAGGAGTTGAGAATCCTTACCAACAACCTTACCTCGGACGTAGTGGTGGGTTGAGCGATAGTCCAACGTCAGGAAGTCTTGAACGTCTTTAAACGTCTTTAAAGTTGAAGAAGTTTATTTAGAAAGGCCTACAGAAGTAGGGGCCAATGCTCTGCATAATTCTTTGTACATCATTGATGAACACAAGGTTTTAAAATTGACAGAATGTAATCAAATACTAGTGATTGCATAGAGACCTTTTTATTGCCCCATGCTTACAGGTGGCTATGACAATGAGTTTGCCACATATATTTCTCTCATTTCACCAGAAAGTTTAACATTTGACTCAAATAGAGATTTGTTCTAGATTAAAAACGCTGATGATGCTTGCGATACAAGCTAGTTTTAGCTACAATCACGAATAGATACAAACTGGTATTAACAAGATTAGTTTATAAATTAGTTTCTTTTGACACGAGCCTGGCAACCAAGGCCAACACAATGATTATGCTGAATTGAATATTCACTCCCGTAGCATTTGCATTGACAGAAATTGACTAAACATATGACAAGCATATCTGAGCGACATTCCTGGTTAGAGGTGCAAGAATATTTGTTCATTTCTTTGAGAACGAGTCCTATTCAGAGTCTCGTGAAATTCATCCTTGCAATAGCAAATTCCAAAGACTCTACATAACATAATTTATTTCACATAATTTGCATTTTTCATCCTCACCCTAAAAGTTTCATGTTTGGCTGAGTCAAATACTTCAGAGCAGTCGATGAAGCATGCGAAGAGGTTTCTTCATTCTCCTTTTGAAAACCTGCCTGATATTCCGATCGTTTTTTCCTTTTCTTTTCGATTGTACCAGACGAATTCCAAGGATCATTGTGTAAAGTTTTAGTACAATAGTACAAGGTTGTAATGAGGATGTAGCTCTGTAGTTTTAGGCGTTTGAATTATTATTGTTATTCTTGTAGGTTGGTGAAATAATGGCATTGCACCAAGATAACCAAGATGCTCCAATACCGGCGTCATAGCATGCGTTGAATAGGATGCAAAGGGTTGTTTAAAGCGCAAGCGAATAATATTTTCAGATTTCATTAAGAGTTTTATTTTTTCTGGCAGTTTTTTCTCTCTTTAATTTTTTAATTTGCATTTTAA
>WJEZ01002385.1:0-13657 GCA_009869925.1 Thalassaphorura encarpata | reverse complement strand
GGAACCATGTCCAACTTTTGGTCAACCCAGATTTCACGAATTGTTTTGAGTGCTTTCTCTACGAGCAATTCTTTCTGAGCTGTAGAAACTATTTCTGCCTGTAAAAAATATAACATGGTCAGTATTCTTTGATACAATTGCATAAGAACCCATGACTTTACAATTTCATCAGCATATCTCTCCATTTTGTAAGAAACGATGACATCAAATGTAAAGCCATCATCTTCTGGGTCAAAGGTTGCTCCGATGGCAGCGAATATTTGTTGCCAATGACGTTCTCTCAAGGCCGGATTTTTAATTTCGTGAATGACTGGGATAGACCGTTTGAATATTTCAACTCGGTTCTTTGTAAATTCAATAATTTCCCAATTTCTTTTCTAAATTTTGGAAATAAGCACTTCATTACAGAAATAATATTTAATTAGCATTAAAATTCCTAGCCTTACTTCGTGTTCAGTTGCTAATCTGACCAATTTCTTGTGAATATGAGTAGCCACATCTTCCATATCTGCAGTTTGCATCGTTTTGAATGGCTCTACACGATATTCATCCCAATTATAATCCCATTCATAAACAACTTCCCAAACGCCTTCTAAAATGGCCAGGTCATTCTCAAAATTCTTTAACATCATATTCGGAGCAATGTCGATATCAAAGACAGCCAGGGATGCAATGAGGTCAACTTCTTCTATTTTGAGTTCATCCATTGTGTTACGATATGCGGACAGTTGTTCAACTGCATCATCACTTGCAACATCTCCAGTGTAAGGGCCAAAATCATTAAAATGATGAACCAATTCTTCAACCTTTTTTCTAAATGCTTCAGCCATTGCAATGAAAAGTTTTCTCAGTCGATCTTTTGCAGCTTTAAGCATGGCTTCAATTTCTTTTAGTTTTTGCTGATACTGATGCCATTCAAGATTAAAATTATTTAGTCTCTGCTTAGTGTATTCTCCAAGTTCGTATTCATGTTTCTTCAGACAAGCAAATCTTTCGAACATGGCTGAAGACATTAGATTAGGAAAAATTAGGGTCACACATAACAGAATTTAATTAATTAATTACCTGGAAATTCTTTCTCCTTTCCTGGAATTTCGGCAACAACACCTCTGAATTTTTTAAATGTCGCTATCATTTCTGGAATTGTTTCCGGAGATTTTGTAAATTTTTTGAGATTCTCTTGCATGTAGTGATGATAGGATATGATTTTATTTGAGGCAATTTCATATAGGAGATTACAAAGACGATCTTGCCAAGCAGCGCAATGCTGACAGATANTTTTTGAGATTCTCTTGCATGTAGTGATGATAGGATATGATTTTATTTGAGGCAATTTCATATAGGAGATTACAAAGACGATCTTGCCAAGCAGCGCAATGCTGACAGATAGAGTCTTTGACAGAAGAGCAATCCAGGATACAAAACACTATGGTCAATACACTTTCTTGTCCTTGAACAACGTCACAAACTTCTGCATATCTTCCAATATCTGAGTCAAAGGCTGCTACACTTGGATTTAGTTTTTCATATCTTTCCATAAAAACATCCTTATTCACTTCCCAAACGTCACGATAAATGTCCCAAACTTCTCTATATTTACGGACTTGGGATAAACAACCTTGAACTCCTTCTGCAATGCTTTGTTGGATTTTTAAAGCTTCCTTGTCTTTGGCCATAATGTTGCTAAATGTTGCAATGTCAGCTTTTGGATCATTTAGAAAATGAATGACTCGGGGGAAAGAACGCATGATGTAGCATATTTTGCCATAAATCCCAAGTAACATATCTTTGAGTACAGCCAATGAAGGATTAAATTCAAGTCGAGTTTTGCTCAAAATGACATCGACCCTGAAAATAGGTGGAGGTGGTCCTCTTAGCAAACCTCCAACAACTGCTATTTTTAAAACTTCCAAGGAACGGCGAATATTGATACAAAATGCTTCTCTCATGACTTCATCAATCGTTTGTAAATATTTGACCCATTGTACCTAGATAATGATAAATATTAGATTTTTTTTCTGACTTTTATTTTAGGGCTAAACTAAATGTTCGTTCACCTTAACATCTCAACAACTGCTATTTTTAAAACTTCCAAGGAACGGCGAATATTGATACAAAATGCTTCTCTCATGACTTCATCAATCGTTTGTAAATATTTGACCCATTGTACCTAAAAAATGACAAATATTAGATTGTTTTACTTTAATATTTTCGGACAAAATCTTCTCACTCTTAACATCAGCTCCGTCTCCACGAAACATTTCAAAGACTGAGCGAAGAATGAGCGTAACGTTTTTGTACTCGGCAGCAATTTTTAGAATTGCTTTCTCACGATGTTTTGTTTGGAATTCGTTAAATTCTACTTTGGCAAATACACGAGTAGGATCGACTCGGACCATGAGGTGATTACTGATCTTTGTAGCCAACTTTCCAATTTTAACGTTAGCATTCTTGTAATCATTGGTAAATCCTTGTACTTTATTGGCTGCCATTCGACAATCATTGATGTACGAGTCAGAAACATCCGAAAGCCAAGTTAATTTGTGCATTCCAGGATAGATTTTTCGGTCCAGGAGTTTTATTCTCTCTGAAATTCGGACATTTCGGGTTATATAATCTTGCAATTTTGTACGAACTAAGTTAATGTTAACCTTTAAAAAGTGAGTCGTTCTTCTGAAGACAAAGCTGCTACAATTCTGTTGTAATCTTTTACGACCAGTAATACAGTTTCTCTCAGATTGTGTAAATGTTCGCTCATGTAATAAGCTGTGACTAAAACGGATGGAATTTCACGCCCCATTCTGGCCCTGAAATAAGAAAATAAAATTGCAACAGCCGTTTTTGTCCAAAATTTCATCAAAATTTCCAAATTCTTACCAAATCTCAGCCTCCACAAGATGTCTATGCATAATTTTATCAAAATTGACTTCAATCATTCCTGGGCGGTAAGTACTTCGACACATGAGTGGAATGGCTAGTCTTTGTGTCAAATCTTTTGACCCAAGGTCTTTGACCCAGTCAGCATACATTTTATTTGCAAAATCACCCAAAGTAGCTGAAAGAACTTTGTACTGATTTATGACATCTAATCCATAGCCACACTCTGGAAGCCACCATGCTTTTTGCAAGCAGTCATAATTCATGTCAATCCTTTGTTTCATGTACAAAGCCCAAGCACCACGCCCAGCAAAATTTGGATAGACTAGTGGCAACGGTAGTAGATTCTTTACGTAGAGACTCTTCACGAGGATTATTTCTTCCTCAAATAACTTGTATAGCTTAACTGTCAATTTATCATAAGCTCTTGCAATAATGTCTCTTTGATAAAATTTGTAGTAGTAAAAAGTCTCGAGCAATTGGCAACAAGCTTCTATATTGCTGAGGGAGTCGAATGTGCTCATTAGAATATTTTGTACCATCATTTCCATATCCTTAACAGCGGATTTAAATCCCATCATGTGTTCATGCCAAGAACCGTTCTTCACGTCTAGAATGAGATGTCTATGAGTTTTTAATATTGTGAGTTGTCGGTCAAACATTTTTTGAACTTCTTTCATGACACGTGTAATGTCTGGTGCTCTTGTTCCTGGATACAGGGGCAACTCCTCCTGAAATCCTTCCACGCGTCTTGCATACAAACGTTGACACAAACAAATTTCTAGAAGATCTCGAATTCTTTGAATGAATGCATCCACATGTGCAAATATTTTTTCATATTCCAAAAGCCAAGCCCAATCTGAGTTCATAGAATGCATTTTCTGAGCTTCAAAATATTTTTTCTTCCAAACGGTAAGACAAGTTAAGCATTGATTCAAAGTTTCTTCGCTGGAATCAATGTATCCGTCAAACACTTTTTCAACCTTAATCACTTGCATGCATTTCACAAGGAGTACATTGCTGAATCGGCGTACCAAACCGTTTAGCTTTTGTCGGGAGTTGTAATACGGAGCATTGAGCCAAATTACTCGAACAAGCCAAAGAATATTTTGTAATTGATCTGGGATATCCTTCATGAGTGACTCTTGGATTTTGATGCATGGTTCTTTCAGGATGCTCAAATAGTGTAAATTGGAAATGGCTTCTGCATATGCTTCAAAGACTTCTGCAGCTACTGCATTAAATTCGGCTGCGTAAGGCGATTTGATAATTTGCATGATATCCCTAATCAACCTAATAGGATAGGATTTTATCTGAGCCATCAGGCCTGCCAAGTCAGCAGCTACAAGGAAAATAAAATTGATATTGCATTGAAAATACATTAACTTTATAAAACACATGTCGGCAGCTTACATCTATTTTCCCAGAATAGAATTTCTTCCAATGGTCCAGAAAAATCATCTGAGTCTAGAATACTTTCGTCATATAGTACTTCTTTTATCTGACGAATCCATTGAATCATTGTATCTAAAAATCAAAATTTTGTCAGTTCTCTAAATTACGTTAAAAGTTTAAATGTAAGTGTTCCAACCTTCCAATTTTGCACAAAGCTTTTTTATCCCTAGAAGCAACATCTATTGGCATATTCAATATTTCTTCTGGATAACTTAAAATCGTTCGTTTTGGTCCTTTCATTGCTGAGGAATCATCATGCATAGCGCCTTCGCCTTCATCTTCATCATATTTAGGCCTAGGCACACAGTCAGATTGGATGCTCTGATCAGTCGTCGTAATTTTGCCTCTCCTTTTCCTTTTCTTACTCTTTTTACCCTTCTTTCTCTTCTTACGCTTCTTCCTCTTCTTTTTACTTCCTGACCTCTTCTTCTTCTTTTTCTTTTTCTTCTTTTTCTTTTTTTTCTTACCACTAGTTGAGGTATCCGTATCATCATCAGTCGTAGTTTCTCTTGTAGTCGTTTCACCTGTCTCAGAACCACCAGTCTCATCCGTTTCACACCAATTGAGCGTTGATTCAGTATCTTCATCATCTGTCTGTTGACTTGCATCCGACTTTTCAACGACCTTTTTCTTCTTCTTTCTCCCTTTTTTCCCCTTCTTCTTCTTCTTTTTCTTTTTCTTCTTCTTTTTCTTATCTTTCTTCTTTTTCTTTTTCTTCTCAGATTTCGAAGTTTCCTCAGTATCCGGAGTTTTCCCTTTGGTACTGCTCGTTGTAGTAGGAAGCGAAGTCCCAGTAGATTTCTCAGTTTCCTTTTCAGATTCCGAAGGAATTACTTCACTCGTGGGAGTAGGGGGATCTGCCATGATGGAGATTCAGCTTTACCCTTCTTAACAATGCGTAACAATGTTTTTGAGTTCAAAACCGGACGGATTGTATAAGTACGCCTTGATAAATTCAACTGTCACACTTGGCATGGGTTGAAGTGTCGATTTCACCCGGGCTCATAGTTATCGACCAAACGACGAAAGTGAAAACAAGATCGGTCAACAAGTGAAATTCTTGTAACCACATAACAACTGTTTCAGTACTTTTTTTTTCTCTTATGAATTTCGTGTGTAATCAATACAAAGCATTCAGATAATTTTAGCCTCAAATATGTTTTATTCCAATCCAAACCCAAGCATACAATTCACAATTGAGATTACAAACCTTTTTAAGCCAACCTTACACACAAGTCAAAATTCAAGCATTAAGCTGTTTTTATTTGGTGAAGTGTTGAATTTTTTTTAATTAAAAGTATTTCATTTTCAGCTGCGCTCCAGGATTTGCTCTTGTTGATTTTCCTCATCTGATAAATGACGCTGAACGTGAATGGATCCATTACATTTTGTCTAATTATTTAAGGATTCTGTCTGACCTTCTAAATTAAAATTTAAAATCTGTCTCAATACCCTCATCCAATCATTCTACATTCAAGCTCGTGGAACATTTAACCACCTAATTTCAGGCACTGTTGTCGGACTCCTTATAAAATAGGTAGTAATTAACATTAGAAACTGATTATATCCTCAAGACATATCCTATCTTAATGTTGATCCACTAATTCAACTTAAAATGATACAATCGTTCAAAGTGCAATTTTATGCTAGCAGCGTCCACCGTTGCAAGAATTCTACATTACGGAATACTAAACAGGAACTAATACTTCGTGTAAAGTTTTAAAAAACCTTTGGTGGTACTTGTAATGTAACTAAATTATTTTAATACATACATCCTATTAGTACATTCATTTAGTTTAGAATACTTGATTTGCATTTGGTTGAACATAAATTGAGTAATGGTATGAAATTAAAATTGTAGGATAAAACACAACCCAAACACCAAGAGACCAAATTTTTATCAAACGCCAAGACTAGTACTAAAAGTGTTTGGAATGTTGCTAATTAAAATTAATACGTAATCAATCCGATGAATAAAATATAAAGTTTAGAAATATTAAAATATTGGTAAAATCAGAAGTTGGTAATCAGCTAATACGCGTAACACTTTCTTAGGAAAATTCTATCTGGACAATTAACCCTTAATTCCCAAAATTCACATCCAAAATTCAATCTTCAATCCAGTCCTTGTCGAAGTCGCTCCGAGCTGACGGTACGGGTTTTAAATGTGCCAGTGCTTGGAACCTGAAAAGAAATTATAGTTTTAGGATAACTAACAGCTATTTTAAAAAATGACACAATTTAAAATAAAATAAAGTTTTGTACTCACCTGATCATTAAGTTTTCCACTAAGAACCGAGAGGGAGTTTGCCCTTTTCATGCTGTAAAAGTAATTAAAGAATTCAATAAATTCACATAAAAGCACTTGGTTTTCAAAACAATGAAATGTCGATCAATTTTTTTATAGTTTCATCATTGTTTCCGACAAATCATTCTTTTGAAAATTCTGTACATAAATTACAATAAAATAGTTAAAGTGAGATAGAAAAAATGAAAATTATGCTATAATCGGCTCCGCAACCCAATAATCAAATGCAATTTGAGAGCGAATCAAAACTACGTAATGAAGCATTAAAATTAGAAATGTAGGCGGACGAAAACATAAAAAAATTTTTGCACTCACCTGATCATTAAGTTTTCCACTAAGAACCGAGAGGGAGTTTGCCCTTTTCATGCTGTAAAAATAATTAAAGAATTCAATAAATTCACATAAAAGCACTTGGTTTTCAAAAGAACGAAATGCCGATTTCCATTTTTTTATAGTTTCATCATTGTTCGCATTCGACAATTCATTTTTTTGAAAATTCTGTACATAAATTACAATAAAATAGTTAAAGTGAGATAGAAAAAATGAAAACTATGCTATAATCGGCTCCGCAACCCAATAATCAAATGCAATTTGAGAGCGAATCAAAACTACGTAATGAAGCATTAAAATTAGAAATGTAGGCGGACGAAAACATAACAAAAGTAATGAAATATTTAAAAAGAAATGACTAGCAAAATTAATGCAAGCCAGAGTTTCGCCATCGCGTCCCTTAATTCCATGAGAAAGTTAATTATTGTGTACCTTTGAATGCTTCGCAGGCACCTACGTACTTTTGTGCATTCCTACATACAGTAGTAAATTATTTGTCCCCTCGTCCATACAAATTGCTCTCACACAGATATGATCATTGGGTTAAGGTCTTCAGTCAAGGAGCTTTTTCTAACAGGAAATTAGATTAAAACTAACCGCAGTGCTTTTTCTAAGCGTGCAGTGACATGACATGACAGGGTAGAAAGTTTTTCTAACGTAGCGTAGTGCAAGAATTGGCTCACCTTGAGCTGTGATATTGTTTCAGGTACTCCGTGTCACGACGAGAAAGCATTTCCACTACTTTAGGAATTGAATTACGAATGGTGGCTCTCAACTTGGAAAAAGAACCTGAGCGTCGCATTTTCCCATACTGTATACATAGGTTATCCAAGTTTTCCTCATTTTAGGGTCAAATTTTCATAGCATTCTTCTAATCTAATCTAATATCTACTAAAGTCGTCTAATTTTAGATAAAAAATAAAGATTGGAAACAGGAAACCTTCTAAACATCTATGGACACCCTTGGCACAACAAATTATAAGGGGAAAATACCAGAGTAAGCTCTAAAGCTAATTTGAAAAGTAAAATTTAACCCCTTTTAGTAAGATCAAGAAATAGAAATTCACTAGCATAAATACGTAAGACTAAAAAAGCAGAGTTAAACAAGATTGCTTCAAAACTAAACTAACCAATTGGAAAATCTCAAAGATTTCTAAAACGGTACTACTATCTGGGAAACAGAGAACCATACAATAATCACGCAAGACGAGGTGGTATACAGCTAAAGCCTAATACAACGAAGTAGAAACCTAGAATCACCAGACAAGCGACAAGCAACAAAATAGGATGTGAACAGAACATGTTCAAGTAATCCCAACATCGTGACTTTATTTCTTGGGCTAAATAATAAATTCGAACAATAATGCGGATTTAAAATACAAACAAATAGTAGAAAATAACTCAAAAGGCAAAAAAAGGACAACTTGAAGGAGTCAAAGAAAATTCTTAACAAATCTCCCAAATCCCAAGCTTCTCAACATTTTGAATAACTCGGGCTAATACGACATATCATTAAAATCAGATAAACTATCAGCACCAACTGCTAATTTTCTGAAGTAAAAATACTTTTAAAAATACCAATTCCAAAGCAAACATCACTCGTACATTGATCGTCTGAATTAAAATTACATAAATGTCAGTCGAAGAATAATTTAAGTCCCCATGTCATGTCTATCTCAAGTCAATTTTGACTGTAAGGATTATTGGTCAATCTCAATTTAAGCGATAATATTGATTTGGTTATGTTTGCCATAATGATTTAATCTCAACATCTAAAAAGCACTTGAGTGAACCAGTCTTGTAACGGATTAAAGGCTAGAGCAGGATTTCATCATTACTATATCTTTAAATTTAGTTGGGATATGTAATTTTAAGGATAATCTGTCACTCTTTCTTGATTTGAATATCTCATTGACTTTTCTACGCTCTAAATATAAGGTCACTCAATAACATGTTACCTCTCAACCTTCCAAGATGTTGACTAAGGCTAAGGCCCACTCTACAAGGCAAAGGCTCTAAGGCTCACTTACAAAATAACGTGAGATCCTTATTGTAATCATGTCACAAAAGATTACCGCGTACTCGTAAAATCACAATTTTCTTTAAGTCAATTAATTCCTTGATAACTGATCGCTCAAGGACTAAAATACATTAGTTAATTTACCACACTTAACCCAGACTCAATTTGTAAAAGAATCTTGATTCTGTCATCATAAATTCACGAGTGAAGGCCAAACACATTTAAAATTTTATTTTTTAAACCAGTGACGCGTTGAGTTTCGGATCCGCCTTCGTCTCCTGTCCCCGTTCTCTGTACATTATGAGACCCTACGATGGGAGAATAAATCTTGATCTCTCTTGCTCCCATCACTTGACCTTGACCTGCCCCTTGCCCTACAGTGGTCGAAGGCTGCAATACATTTAACAAAGACCCCGTCTATATCAATCACTATTCAGGTTAAAAGAAGGGATTCTAGCAGCTCAATTGAAAATTTTGTGTTATTTGGTATTTTCTATCTAAATGAGTTAGGCACGCTTGGGCGGGTAGAGAGAACTGTTGGTCTCAGAATTTATATAATATTCTGAGATATTCTGGGAAAACGCTTGCGTGCAAAAGCAAACAATATTTTGGAATTTCCTAGCTGGCTTAGGTTATTAATGTTTTGCTAATTCAAAAGAGTAGTTGCAGCAGCATTCGCCAATTATTATATAAAGTCTACTATTATTTATACTACTAAAATTATGTCCATAATTTAAAGTTCCTACAATAAAACTAATGTTATTCCTGATACTGAATGAACATGATGGGTTATCATCTTTCTTCTAGCATATCTAATCGGATAGCTCTAGTAATAAAAAGTACTTTCTATGAGATCATTTGAAAAGTCCAAATCAAATGCTGATTGGCTTAGTAATTGCATCTTGGTTTTTTTGACCATGAATGAAAACGTGACAAATTTTTAGAACTTCTATGAAGTCATCCTTCACGATGATCAGTGATCAAACTTTAAGTATGATATACGTCATTGAGTTCGTTTACTCTATCAACAACGTCTATTCCAAACTAATAATCTAATGATGATTTGGCAGAATGAAATACTGAAAATGGTGAACCAAATAAAATAAAGTGAAAACATGAGGAGTTAATATACATACGAGGTATTAAGGGATCTACAGGTCTACTAGAAATGCCAAGTGCAAATTATTCATTTTAGCCATTTCCTAACAACTACATGTAAAGAAACAGGTATTGCAGCCTAAAGCAGGTTGAAATTAGGTTTGATAGCAAAATCTATAAAGCATCTACCAATTAATAAATTATAATGTGAGAATTAACAAAGGATGAAAACTAAATGTGTTGATAATTGACAAGTTAATACTCTTACCTCATCAGCAGGGTCAAATTGCACTGAATCCGTTAGGGATTCCCGAGATCCTCTTCGACTTCTATCTCGTGAAGTCTGGGGTGGTAAACTCCTCCTTTTTTCTTGGGGTGTTAACATACCTCCTCCTTCTGGACCAAGTATTTGTGCCATTTTTGCTTGCTTAATAACGTCCATTGCCTATTAATTCAAGATTAGTTTATTTTGAGTCAAACACAAATTAAAATTGATCTTAATTAATTTTTATTCACCTCTTTTCTTGAACGTGTAGCACATTCCTCAACGGTATCAGCTGCTTCATATTTTCCTTGACGCCGATAAAGGAAGCCCAAATTTTTCAAAGTCGTGGTAACAGTGGGTGAGTCCACTTTTGCAGTTTTGTGCCATCCACCATAGTCACCACCCGGTGGATCATCTTTATTGTGCAATTTGTTCTCTTCCCTTTCCTCAGCAACTTGCCATATCGGTTTATTATCCCCTAAAAATTAAATTACAATTAAATTCCTACAGCTCATGTCTCATGCGTAAAGTTAGTTTAAGGAACGAACCATCTATTGCACCATATTCTCTCTCATGAGCCCTGGTAAGAACTTGCTTGTATAAAATTTCAGCTTCCTTGTATTTTCCTTGCTTTAGGTAACAGGATGCCAAATTATTCTTTGTCTTTGCAACGTTGGGATCATCCGGTCCAAGTTTTGACTCATAAATATCAAGGGCTCGTCTGTAATACCTTTCAACTTCTTCATATTTACCCTAAAATCCATGAAATAAAAATTAGCGTAACGTTTATAGTAGAATATGAAAATATTTTAGCTCCGTACCTGGTTTTGGCAAAGTAAGGCCAAATTATTCAATTGTTTCGCAACATCGGGATGGTCTTTTCCAAGAACCTTTTCTCTAATTTCCAAGGCTCGCTTGCAAAGTGGCTCAGCATCCTTATATTTTCCTCTCTTTCCATAAAGTACAGCCAAATTGTTTAGCGTCGCAGCCACCTTTATTTTATAAAACAGAAGCACAAAATTAAAATGCGTTTCCACTAAATTCTTTTTCCAAAACTTACAGCAGGATGGTTTTCGCCCAATGTCTTTTCTCTTATCGCCAAAGCATCGTTCAGGAGTTTTGCAGCCTCTTTGTATTTATTCTGGTCCCTGTGACGTAAAAAAAATTCCATATAGCTGATTTATAGGAAACTTCACACTTGGATCTAGAATTTTAAAATTCCTTTGGTACTTACCGGTATACAAGAGCTAGTATATTGAGCATGGTGGCAACATCAGGATGATCTCGGCCAGAAGTTCGCTCCAAATCTTCTAGAGCTTGTTTGCTACAATAAAAATTGAGATTGAGTTTGATTTTAGTCCTTATTTTAGATCTTAATCTAATCAAAAAGAAAAGATCTTACCAAAGAGGTACAGCGACTTCGTAGCGACCTTGGGATGCGTACTGAATCACAAGATTATGAAGAGTCCTAAGCCTTGCAGGAATCTCGTATCCAGCGCTCGCCTGCTGGACAAATTGACTGGGTGGGGTTGGTGACATTGCTATAAGATTTCCAGAACATCAAACACGGACTTTAGAATATGTTCCTTGACTTTAGTCACTTTAGACAGAACAAAAGCAGAGCTGGCACTATTTCTCTTCTTTGTTGTCTCACGACTCTTTAGTGCAAAAAATCCTGCAAGGAGGTATACATGCCATGCAATCCTTATCATTCAGAAAGAGTGTCCCAAAATTCGTAACGAATTTGAAATTTGCAAGCAGAAAGACTACGGAAAGTTGAACCGAACTACTAAGCAGAACAATGTAGTTCTAAAGTAATTTTTTGAAATGTTTCAATACTTTGAAGTTCAAGGTTTAAGCAAGTTCTAGCATAGAATTTTAGGACCACTTTCTTTTTCTTGAATTATGTAGACTCTACATTGAAGAGGCCGTAAGCTAAATTCATGCAAGAACGACAAGGAACGATTTTTGCTTATCCTGGCAGGCAAAAAATACAGAAGAGTTGGTCCTAGCATGGCTAAGAAATGACAAACACAGATGAAAACTGACCGAGAAATACAGATTAACTTTGTGTAAGCATTATGTGGAGATTACATTACATGTACTGTATTTAGTTAACAAAGTCTGTACTACGAGAAACTACAAGAAATGAAGCATGCATAATAAGTCGGAAATTCAACCATTTTTCCCTTACCTCTTTCTTCATTGTCGTCATCAGGAAATAAATCCATGACAGGATCATTCTCTGTTTTGTTATCAGAGCGAGAAGAAGTATCCATCGTACTGTCGTCATTCTGCTTTAGTATAAACAAAAATATTTAAAAATTTAATATATATAATTATATCAAAAAGTAAAAATAAATGTAAAAATATTTACTTGTGATTCTTGATCATATTTTTTCATTGAATTGAAAAACTCCAACTGTTTGTTCTGTTCCTCCAATTGGGCAACCAACTGTTCAGAGGCTTGTAGCCGTTGCTGTGTCGTTGCTAACTCATCTCTTAACCATGCATTTTCTTGACACAGTCTTTTGTACTTGAGTTCTGAGTTTTTGCTTTTCTGCCTCTGTGATTTGCATATGAGTCGCCAATGCCACCATTACCTAGATTAAACGATATGTTAATTATTGTAATATAAATTATTAGATACTTAAACCTTAATTCACATACTTTGGCTTCATCAATTCCAATATCAATCATTTCCAACGACTTTCGAAGAATATCTGATTTTTCACTAAGTCCTTGATTATCATCTTGATTAGCCGTTTGTGTGTTCTTCAAATTGGCCTCCAAAGACTGAAGTCCGGCTTGATGTTCGATTTTTAGGGAGTCCAAACCAGCGATCACGGTCTTGGTACTACTCACTATTTCGTCCTGCGTTAACTGCGTCATCTTGAAGTCTAGGGGCTTTCTAAATATTAAATCAAAGAATCCACATACTAATCCTTGTTTTACAAATCTAAATGTTCATATAACATCAACCAACTGCGCTTACCTCTCCATATATTAAAAACAGGTAGTTAATTCGTTCGATTTTTATTAATCGTACGCCAGGTCAAATGATGAACTGAATGAGGCAACAACATTCAATTGTGATTTCCTCATGCAGTACTCATCTAGGCGGACCGTATGACTTCTAAAAATCCTTGATTCACTCAAAAATAGTCGTCAGTTCAGTCAGTCAGGCTTAATTAATTATTTTCCTTATGCATATATTGAGTAACTACTGTCAACTGTCAATGCCAATGCCAATACTGACTGACCAGATGACAGGCTGCTAGAAGTCAACGTCAACACATACACA
>WJEZ01002384.1:0-13660 GCA_009869925.1 Thalassaphorura encarpata | reverse complement strand
CGGTGAACAGGATCACCTTTCTTATGAAAAATTAAATGCTCGTCCAAACCCTAGCTATGATGTCGATATTATAATTCCCAATGAGTTGTTAACGACAGATTTACCTACTTTCTTGTATTTCGAATTCAGTGCCGGAATTAAAAATTAATAATGACATTTCCCCTTTACTGTCAGCTAACCAATTTTACTTGAAAAATTCAAAAACGGGATTTGTAGGCTTCACTCGGTTTATTTAGCATATCCCTAAAATGAGACTAATTTTGAATTGTCTATTTTTCTTACGCAAATGTAACCTCTGGCATAATTAGACATTACAATTTTGTCTTGACTGAATATTTTTCGAACTTTCACTGAAAAATAAGTCATCATTGATCATTCAATTTTTAGCTCAAAAGGCGTTTTATAAGACTCACAATCATCTTTTATTACCCAATTATCTAGTTTGTCATATATTATATCAATTTTAAAAGTAAATTTAAAATGCAGACGCTGAGCTGTGGTAGGAAGCATCTGGATTTTTTCACCAGAATTTTGGTTTGCAATTCACAACTATTTAGAATTCTACACTCGTGCCACACACAGTCAAGGCTAGTGCAAGTGCAAGTGGCCGTAGAGCTGAGCGGGCATTTAAGTACAAAAAATGATAATAATGTAATTTTCTACCTTTTTATTGTTATTTCATATTCCTAGACATGGGCGGGCGGGCGTGCAAAACTAAATTGCGCTGCTGCATTGCCGTTGGAATCAGCAGGCGGTTCGGAATCGCGGCATGACAAGACGGTGTGGCGGGAAGATAAAAGAAGCCGCCGCATTCGTTTTTGCACGTAGCAAAGTTAAATGGATTTGAATAAGGAACTATGGAATGACATGACATGCGAATTGAAACAATAATTGAGTGGTTGTCGGCACACGTACCCGTGGATCATTTTGCCTACCCACAGCCACAGTCGGTCGCAACTTAACAAATAAAGAAAATTTACAATGCCAGCCAGCCCAACCCGTGCAAGTAATATTTTCACATCCTTCTAAAAGTCATAATCACTGTATTGTCCTTTATTCACCACCTAAGCAAGCAATCCCATCTCAACTATGTAAAATTCTAATTCAAATGTAAATGTAAATTCATTGTGTGTGTACCTTGTCCACGCGCGATGAAGATGATGGGAATGGAACGTGTAAAAAGGAATGATTGGCATCTCTAGTGTTAAAGTGTAGAGCAACAATAACAATGAATTATTATGTAGCATTTTTATTCGGTTATGGTTTATGTACTACTACTATGCTATGTGTATGCCGATTGAACTTGGACAATGAGTACATAGGAGCAGCATTCAATTCTTCTGAGCGACAAAGGCATTCAAATTAGACGTAATCAGTCTTTGATCCGAAATAAGGTAATTAAAGCTACTGCCATGCACGAATGCACATTGTAAAGCGGTGAATTAAAAGTAGGATTAATCCTTGTTTTAATTACTGGCTTCTGTGAATTTTATTGCTGGAGTGTATGCACTAAACGCATCTCTGTAGATGAGATCAAGAGATTAGATTTCTCCAAGTCAATCGAGATTAATCGATCTTACCTTGCACATCACTGTTCACTGATTTTTCTGAAATTATTTTTGCAAATATAGAAATTATGGACATACTAATTGCGGAATAATTTCAATAGGCTAGATTCAGGAGCGTAAACATTAAAATTAACATAGCATAATCAATGCGTATGCTCATAATTTCATTGGATCACGACACGGCACGATTATTCCTTAGTATGTTCCGAATTTACCTTGGCATGAGCTTGGCTGGCATTCGATTAGTGGAATTAAGCATGAGATGTCAATCAACACTAGAGTTAACAGCTTTGTAAATCTCCGACAAGGGCTACCCGTGCCCTTGCAGGCATTACAGGAATGCTGATCCAAATGTTAGCTCCCGCTTTGCATTTGCATAGCTTTTACCAATTTTGTTTTACAAACCTAAAAAATTAGCTCGTGTGTGAATACTGGCTACGACTGGTACAAAGTCTTTACTCGTTTTTAGCTGTAATTTGTTCCAAGAGGTAATGGAAATTTTTTAATTACGTTAAAGACAAACCGAATTTTCTAAGTTCACCGTAATAAACACTTTTACATATCAGTTCAAGAAGTAATCACTCTAAGCCACAGTTGAGGGGAAAATACAAACTTTGCATTAATGTCAATAATTTGGTCAAACCCGTTTGAACTTTACTCAATTCGTCCTGAAAACATGTATTCGTAACTTAGGTTGTTGATTTCGCAAATTCGGCTATACGTGTTTACATTAGGCATTCGGTCGTTGGGTAATTCGTTCAGGAATAACCTGCAAATCATGAAAGCATGAGCACAGCCCCTTGCCTTCATCTAATCTCTTAGATATTTTTCAATTTGTCGATTCTTTTGTACATTAGGCATTCGGTCGTTGGGTAATTCATTCAGGAATAACCTGCAAATCATGAAAGCATGAGCACAGCCCCTTGCTTTCTTCTAATCTCTTAGATATTTTTCAATTTGTCGATTCTTTTGGAACTATTGGTAGGCAGACGATTTTTCGAATAACAGAAAGTTTACCTGCATGCTGGAAACAATTACATACAGATATAATAGATATTTTAACAATGATGACTTCTATAATTGAAACCATTGTGGTTTGATATAAAAGTAGAGTTTTTAGTATTCTAATTTAGTTTAATAAGCGGGATTCCTTCCTCGATTCTTTTGGAAGTATTGGTAGGCAGCCGATTTTTCGAATAACAGAAAGTTTACCTGCATGCTGGAAACAATTACATACAGATATAATAGATATGAAAATTCATTGAGAAGTCAATTTTAACAATGATGACTTCTATAATTGAAACCATTGTGGTTTGATATAAAAGTAGAGTTTTTAGTATTCTAATTTAGTTTAATAAGCGGGATTCCTTCCTTATATTCAAACTTGGAACTCCCGAATTTAGTCACCATCCCGACATTAGTCAAAGGCAAAGGGCCAGGCCAGAGAGCTTATTCCATTCTGCATTCTATTGCGTGCTAGTGCGTGTTTCTTCTTCCTCTGACTTTTCTTTTCATGTCATGTCTCTCATCCCGAATTTCCATATTTAACCCTTTACTCCCCATTCACATTCACAATTAATTTTTATAGACTTGAGCCCTTTGGAGATATTTTTTTCTGATACTGAGGGCTTCGCGCTCCTGTCCTGAAAAATAGGTAAGAGCAAGTAGCAACTAGGAAGATTGTAGGAAATGTAATCCTGTTGATTTGAGGCGACCGGTCGGGCACTTACAGCCCTGGCCCTGGCCTGTATTAAGTTAATCCTTTACATTTCCATTCCTTTTATCATGCTAATGGTTCTTGTACATGCCATCGCATGCTAAACACTGTCAGTGAGTTAGTTGCTCAGCAACTAACGATAAGTACTACTCTACTACGACTACTTAAATTGTCCTACCCTTGCCTTCTATGCATACAAAAACATAGGATTTTACATGTCAACGCTCACTAAAGAAATTCTGATAATATTTAATTATTAGTCAAAGCCAAGCCAAATGTAACTACCCGGATTCGGGCGGTTAGGAAATGCAATGCAATGCAATGCCATGCAATGATTGAGTTCCTGCTGAATTTCATGAGCTACTACGATTTCAGGAAGTTTGCGGCTTTGTAAGTAAACGAGCTTTTTGTGGTCTTTGTCTTCGTTCGGACTGACAGTGCAACAATTAATATTTAGCCATACTTTACGTACAGTAAGCACTATTGTGAATTGTAAACACGTGCGACATCCGGAATAAACCGATAAGTCCAAAGCCTAATGTCTTACAAAGCTAAACCAGCAAAAACCAACGGCTCAACATTAATAGAGTTAATCAAAGATTAGCTAATAAACCTAAGTAAGCTTAAGCTTAAACTTGGTTTAATTGAATTTGAATCGAGTGCTGCTAGTGCTAGTAATACCAGTGGTCATAATCCTAATGCTAATTTAAAATTGTGCATAATGCGTATTTGGCAAGACTAGACTAATTTCATTTCACAGCACCAAAGGGTTAAAAAGTGTAAAAGGCAAAAAGTCCGAATTAAGAATTATATTTGATGGCAGAAAAAAACAATACGTATCCAGGTGAGGTACATCTCCATGAGCACAAGTGAAGTACCGTAGTATAAATTCTGATAAGACCGTAGTAGCAGCTCATGTCATTATTTGTGAACAAAAATCTGTAGATTTCTATTGTTTAGCCATAACACGTAAAGAGGACTTGATTGAATTGGCCCATTGCTGGCGTGAGGAGTGAAGGAGTTTTATTTATGACCCGGCTCCTGGGATAATAACATGATGACGGTCCGTCCGTCCGCCCGTCGGTCAGGTCTTAAAAGAATTTAAAAAGAAAGAGAAGAACCCATTGCCATGCCATGCCATGCCACGGAAGGATAACAGGTACCTGGGCCTGGATTTGGCTTGGCGTCAAAACCAGGTGCTCAGAGCACACACCTACCTTGTACTCTACCTATGGCTATGCATGGCTTAGGCTTACAAAGTAAGTAAAGTAAGTAGTAGTAAAGTAGTGGCAGTCAGGTAGTCGTAGTCGTGGTCGTGTGTGTGTATAGGAATCCATTTGTTGTTAATCTTTTACAACAATGGGTTTTGCCTGGAGGGGTAGTTGAGCGGAGCGTGGGAAAGACGACGGATTGTCTTTCCCAGGCTAAGCCAAGCCAAGCAAACTTCTTACACGTCCACAGATAGCCACACACGTACAATACAGAGCGTGTGCTGAGTGAATGAGACTCCAATGCCTATGCCATGCCATGCTATGCTATGCATCACAATCCTAATCCAATCCTTTACCTCCTCCTGTCACTCTGTCTGTTTACTAAACCAAAAGCAAAGCAAAACCAAAGTGACTAACTACTCAATGTACACAAGGAATGGTCAGCAGGTGCTTTCTTTGGTTCATAATTAACAAATGAAACTATTTTCGAACATTTAGCATATATATAGGGATATGACTCGTACCAAGGCAGAATCTGACTTAAAAATTTCTTAATTATTCCAAGCTCTCAAAAATTATGACGGAATTTTAGCTGTTTTGACAAGAATTGATTTTATAGGAAAATACATGCCTATTTACTATTAATCAGAAGCTTAACTTTGATTAATTAATATTTTTAATCAATTGTAATAAAAATTAATCTATTAGATAAAAAGTTTTGGCCTGTTCGTTTCCCTTGTGATGTTTTACCACCTAACTTAACTTTAACTACTTGAGAAATCCATTCAACAAGTACGGACGGCAGAAAGCAAGTAGTAGTAAGGGAAAATAAAAAATAATCAAGGAGCCTACAGCAGGAAGGGTTATAAAAAACTCGTGGCCGTGGTTCTCTCTTAAGAACAAATACTAATGGTGCCTGTTTTATTTTATTATGCAAATTGTGTGCTTACCTGCTCGCCTGGACTGACTACCAATGTGCATGCATGCATGTGCGGCGGCCCAGCACAGGTGTGCTTACATTAATTACAGGTGTTTGGACCGACGACGAGAAGGATGAATGGAAATGGAAATGGAATCTACCTGTTGCCCCTGCCTGTTTAGTTGGGGAATTTTCTCATTTTCTTTCATGAGGCATTAGCACGTGCGACGTGCTGGCTGGCTCTTTGTGCAAGGGAACAAAATTAAATGAGAGCATGGCAAGGGCTGGGTGCAGTGCAAAGAAATTCCCAGGAATTTTTAATTACGGCGGAATTAGAATTTCATGGGAAACCTTAGTATTATTAAAAAACGAGCAAATTGGTCGTAGTAATGAACTATTTTGATATCCAAGCAAAAATTCTTACTAAATCAACTGTTGATCTAATTAGTAAATTTTCATAACACCCGAAATTGATTTATTAGCTTAGAGGTGTCGAATTCCAATTTTTCAGACCACAAACTTGTGCGTACGTCTTGCGTTGAAAAGAATTCATTGAAAATTAGACCACACAAAGAAATCTGTCTAATCTAACCATTTCCCTGGAATTGGATCTTAAATTCTATCATGCCGTGCCCTATTGAGATAAAAATTAAATGAGCCTGAGACGAAACCACGAAACACAATGAAAACAGATACAATCAAAATATTTGGATTTGTGTTATAACATTTGTGATGAGACGGACGCGTCTCATCCCAACAGATAATTTTTTTATTGACATTTTGAGATCGTCGAACAAATAATTGATTCCACCGACCGCAGTGAACAGACAGTTGGACTTTAACATTAACATGGACTGGATTTCACTAAACTTTCAAATAATATTAATATACGTATGTATTTGGAGCAAATGACAGACAGATGGAAAAGTCTAGCTTAGCTCAGGCGAATGCCTAGCCTAGCCTAGCTTACGTGTACTTTGAATGAATATTAATTATCAACAACAATTGACAGCAGACAGCCAATATTAACATTAAATTTAGCTTAACAATAATCTCACGTGGGACGCGCATTACCCCTGCTCTGCGGTTGGCTGAACTCCTGAACAGACGTCATAGAAAAAAACCTCAATATTATTTAACTAACGACAAAATTAGGCCGGTTGTTCGTCGTCCGTTCGATACGACACGGCTAGTATTTTTATCACATTAAAATTCAAAAAAATATATTTACAATTTTATGGAAGACAAAGTTGCAGTTGGAGCTGGAGCTCTCTTAACACTATGTATTTTAACCTAATTAAATTTCTTAATTATACGTAAGTCACATGAAGGCGATTGGTTGAATTTAATTAATGATTAATTTGATTTGAACCCATTCAAGCCTTATGCTAAAATTGATTGTACTCCACGCTTTCCCGTAGTTTTCTTCTAGCTAAGCAAATCAGCAAGGAACTTGCACATAAATTAATGTACTAGATCAATAAATTGCTTTAAGCAAAGAAAAACTAAAAACGAAACAAATACAAGAAATTAATTAACTAATTAAAACTATGTTTTACGCTAACTGATTGATTGATTGTCATTCAACGCGTTTTATATTCTTGCTTGGAAATTTTTAAAATCCAAAGGAAAATTAAAAATAAAATAAATATTGAACAAAAGAAAAACAAAACAAATTAATACTAAATTAAATTAAATATTTACCTTTAATTTACGTATGTAATTCGCTAACGTACGTATTGAAAGACACGAGTTTTGATTTCACTTGCTTCGCTTTTTTTGGAAAATAAATCACTTGATTGAAGAACTGTGCGGGCGGTCAAAATGTCAAAAAGTTCACCAAGGGCGCCAAACATTGTTGGAAAGGTCAAAGGGCTCATCCATGGTCTGCAGAGGCATTTTCATATCCACAGGGCTTGGACGACAAACTAATTGACCAAATGGACTTTGACTTTGCAAATGAGCTGGGCTTGGACTCATTGAACCTTCTTGTTTTAAAAATCCTCCAAATTGTGGTGATGAAACTGGAGAAGTTGGTGGAGTATAATTGGTCAAAATATTTAGACCGGATGGTGAATGTTGTCCATGGGCAAAGGTCAGGCTGGGGGCAATTTGGACAGAAGCAGCAGAAGCCGTTGAAGTGTCAATGCGTTGAATACAATTATCAAGATGAGCCATGAGACGAGAAGTCGTGGCAGTCATGTCACCAGGATTTGGACACACAGAGCTAGCTGACCCCATGTAGGCACTCACTTCATTGGCACAATGGACAAAACCCGCCCGAAACCTTTCACTCGCACTAGTTTCGTTCATTTGTTGAACACGGCGGAGTTTATGAAGATGACGGACTGTGAGTTCCAAAACGTCGGCTTTTTCCAGGCGTGAAACACTTTCTCCTTCAGCTTGTAAGGCACCGACCAGCAATTCTTTGAGTTCATCAAGGCATCGGTTAATCCGGGCACGGCGCTTACGCTCCAGCATTGGCTTCATTACCTGGAAATCACAAAATTTAAGAAAAAATTAGCTTATTTCGAATTTTTCTTTTCAATTAAACTTCCTAATTTCTTCAAAATTTTTCACACTGACAAAATACTAAAAAAATTAAATTACCTTTCTATATTGATATGTCCGAGAAATCGGTTGTTCCTCTTGAGCTACGATAGCTGCCATTTTTCCGTCAGAGGATTTTCGACGTGATTGTCAGAACGCAAAAATAAAAATTTAGTTTAAAAACTAAATGATGACGATTGTAACGTAACGAAGGCGGGTGCGGGTGTAAGTAAAAATCAGTGCTAGTGCTGCTGTTGAGCTGTGCACTTTGCAAGAGTCAATCCATGAATGAGTTGAAACTCCTTGGGAATCCCGATGATATAAGCCGGAGCCAAATCCCAATCCCAAGTGTTAAACCACTGCATTGCCTTTGCCTCCGTTGGTTGTTGCTGCTGCTGAGGGTTAATCATAATGAGCCAAGCCGCCGCATGGACGAAGTGAGGTTCGACCCTCCGCCTTCTCTAATGGAATTTTTGTACCTTAAACATCCACATTGCCCTGGCTAGGGCCCTTAAGGGCTTCTATTCTTTTCAGTTTTCAGGTAGCGTGGGAACGCCACGCCTGCCGCTTCTTCTTCCCACGCTTTAGACCTCCGGACGCACACCTGCACCTGCAATGCAATGAAATCCCAACCCAGGAGCCCTTCTGTAAAGTAATAAACGAATAGTACTACTAAAGGGCCCTTAAGGCTAAGGCAAGGCATTACCTTTGCCTACCTGGGCGCCCTGCCTTCCCCTGTATTTGAATTCAAATGAGGGTTCGTTTAAGTTTATGGTTTCATTATTGCTTTGCTGCTCCACTGGGGTGGGACAAAAAATCAAAAGTTTTAAGAGTTTATTATTATTAGTGTAAAGTAAAAATGAACCCGATGCCGCTGCTCCTGCCAAGACTCGAGACTTATTAATAGGATGAGAATTTTTATAGCCTGGCTAGTCTCGACTTGAGATTGCCGGAACTAATTGCTCCTTAATTGGGTTCCAAATGATATTATCTTTTACGATCTCTCAGGTATTTTGGTACAGTGCTATGCTATGCAATGGCTAGGCTACTAATGCTAATAGGAAAAGCAAGGTAATGGTAATTTAGTTTATGATTAATTTTCAAGATTGGTTTGTCCTGACCCTTTGTGATTTATTACTCTTGGCTTGGTTTGGCTTGGTAGAGTTTATTATTATTAGTGTAAAGTAAAAATGAACCCGATGCCGCTGCTCCTGCCAAGACTCGAGACTTATTAATAGGATGAGAATTTTTATAGCCTGGGCAGTCTCGTCTTGAGATTGCCGGAACTAATTGCTCCTTAATTGGGTTCCAAATGATATTATCTTTTACGATCTCTCAGGTATTTCGGTACAGTGCTATGCTATACAATGGCTAGGCTACTAATGCTAATAGGAAAAGCAAGGCAATGGTAATTTAGTTTATGATTAATTTTCAAGATTGGTCTGTCTTGACCCTTTGTGATTTATTACTCTTGGCTTGGTTTGGCTTGGATAGATCCGAATCTAATTAATCACCGATTAATTAATTGAAGAAATTAGTAAACTGATATAGCAGTACAATAGGTTCCTTCTTTTCGATTGAGTTAAGACAATATTGCAATTCCGCTAGAATTACTACAAAACTAAAATGGTTACAAATATAACATTCAGTGAACTTCCACTATTACTCGAATTTCCCCAATAATTTTTAACCACTATTAACCCGGAACCGGATGTACTGTACTGTCCATTCATAAAATGCAGCAGCATGCATAAATTATTAGAATGATGCTGTTTGTGACTCCAGACGACGCCCCCATTCTGATGCTCATTTGCTCCTTGCTGCGTAAACTGACATTGTAGTGCTAAATTATGCTAAAAAGTAAATGGAAATAAGTGACAACGCGTCAGACGTTGCTTTACGCTGAAATGACGAATTGGGCTTTGCGCTTGCACTACCTTTCTTCCTAAACACAACAACTTTGGAAAATAAATACAAAATAAATTTTGCACATGCAATGTGTACATGCTACGGTATTTGAGTTTGGGAAATGCGTCAGGTAGTTAGGCTTTAGCTTGGGCCTGTGACTATGACTAATGAAAGAACCCCAAGTTCAAAATTTGCAATTTACAGGTAGTTGTTGGCAGAATTCTTTCATGGAATTGTCTGTGATGTGATATTCTTTGACTCATGATCTATGCATGCATGCATAGTACACGTAATGGACCGAAGGATGGACAAGACACACGTCTTCATATCTCGTATCCTGTTTTGGACGCTGACGCTGACGCTAGCTGATGCAATTAAGGCAATCGTACTTACTTAGTAGCTGACTGACTTGACTTCTTAATTGCATGTGAATTGCTTGCTGCGCTACTACTGCTAAGATCATGATATTATAAGTCAGCATGATGTAATGTAATGTAATGTAATATTATTTGCACATTCATAGTATGAAGTGCGCGTGCTAGGGTAATTTTTTGTGATGATAGATAACAGTGATGACTGTGTTGGAACCTGTAAAGAAATTTGGACTAACCATGGAAGTTAAATAATTTGAAGAGTGATACTGAAATTGAAATAGAAAAAAATTGTCTAATTCGAAAGAAAATTCATGTTGTGACCATTTTATGATGTGTAAAGAATCAATCCAGAAAATTTCAATTGCAAGGAAAGGATATATTTCGAAAGAAAATTCATGTTGTGACCATTTTATGATGTGTAAAGAATCAATCCAGAAAATTTCAATTGCAAGGAAAGGATATGTCATGAATTTTCTGTTTTGTGTATTAAGACTGACTGTGGCTTGACCTAATTATGTCTTGACATGGAAATGGCAAAGGCAAGGCAAAGGCAAAGGCAAAGGTCCCGTCCTCGAACTAAACCGTCCGACCTGACGACTGATGACTGACGACAAGTCAGCTTACTGTTGTGGAGCCCACAGCCCAGCACACGAGTTGACAAGGGAAAATAGAAAGACAATGAAAAGTCGACAATGATCGCATCCTAACAATAATTCCCCTGGCTTGGCTGGCTAGCATTCTTTTCTTTTCCAACAAAGGCAGGGAAATGCCGACAAGGAGAAACTCAAGTGAAGTGAAGGGAACAACTTTCCCAAATAACATAACGAAGACAGTGCATGTAATTTTGAGAAAACCCTCAATAATATTAAGAAAAAAGGATTATGGCCTGGCCTGGCCTTTCAATAAGAAGGTTTGGAGCCAGCCCAACCATTGAGACAGGATAGGACAGGAGCCCTTCAATTATACTTGAGCCGAGTCGAAACCTTAAACCTTAGAAAAGAATGGACGGGTGCGATGTGATTTGATTAGTTTTGTTGCGCCTCATTTTTGTGGGACAACAGTACGTACAGAATAGGCAACCTAATCCTAACCTCGGTCATGCCATGTCATGTCGCCAAAGTGCCTTCACTTTTTTATCGGTTTGTCTAGAAGTTAAAGTACTACAAGAATTCTTACCAGAATATGTTTTGTATTCCTGAGGTGTTTAATAAAATTATTCATCGGATGTCCATCCTCTTTTTTTTAAAATTCGGTTGAGTTCAAATTGCCTAATCGTAATCACGGGCTATGTGCCGTTTTCTTCAAGTGCGCAATTCATATCAGGTTGATTGCACATTAAATACTCCAAAGGTCGTGTGGATTTCTTAATAAATTGAGACAAATTGTGACTGTCTTGTCATGTCATGGGTGTGAGGCTATCGGGCATTCCTTGCCCTCATGGTTTTGTTTTGCCCTGTGTGATTTTGATTAAGGCTAGGCTGGGCACAAGCGAATCATTTGATTTGAATTCAAATTCAACTATGTTGCAATGATTGTTGTTTTTATTTTTGGGCGTTACATTCATCAAAACAACCACGCATTGATTCGATTCCTTAGCCTTTGTACCGATCAAATCAACCGACAGAAAAAAATGTATTAAAAGTTCATAGGGTGAATTTAAAAGGAAAGCAATGACTTGCAGCAGATGATGGGTGGGTGCTAGCGCTGGCTGAACTGAATGCAGCGCTAGAAGAAACATGGAGGTCAGAGGTCACATCACCCTCACTCAAGTCAAATCTTAGCTTGAGCTTGAGCTTGGGCTTGGGCTCGGCGCGTTGTTCACTCATTAATCAAAGATAAAAGGTTAAAATTCAAAAACTAACTTTGTCTCAATTCCATGAATTGCAATGCAATGCAAATGAACAAAATCTGGCGGAATGGGCAAAGCGTGATAATTCCACTTCAACTTTGGCTTGTCAAAATCAAATGAAGCTACTACGCACCGAAAACTGGAAACATGAACATGAAACACAAGTTCTTCCTTGCTTGGTCTCTTGTTCTGATTTAATTTAATATTTCTTAGAAACTGTGATAAAATTGTACCATGATCTACTTCACTTCAACTTTGGCTTGTCAAAATCAAATGAAGCTACTACGCACCTAAAACTGGAAACATGAACATGAAACACAAGTTCTTCCTTGCTTGGTCTCTTGTTCTGATTTAATTTAACATTGACTTTTTAATATTTCTTAGAAACTGTGATAAAATTGTACTACGATCTACTACCTAACACATAACACCAGTATTTCTTAGTAAGTACTCGATTTGGTTTGAAAATACTTTATGAAATAGACTCCATTTAGCTATAAGAAAAATTAGTTGCTATTGAAATTGTAATTTTTAAAACTAACTATCCCTACTCAATCTACTTGAACTTTCATGTACATGCTCAGAGTGGACTTGTAATTTTATTTTACAAATAAGCGAAAATAAAATATCAAAATAATTGGATTAGAATTTTGGTTTGATGCACAGCGTCATATGACCTACAGTAATAATCTATTTTATTTTTGCTGAATTCCTCAAACTTGATCGGGTTTAAATTCAGTCATCACGGCATGAGTTGAAATATTTTATTTCAAACAAACTGACTTGCGAGGTGCCTTGTGCGCTCAGTACAAATTACTTTATAAACAGCCTTTTTAAATACAACTCTTAGTCTTAATGAAACGTTAATTACATGTAAATCAATTGAGAAATGTAAAACTATAAATACCTAATCAACTCAACTGCTTATGTTCTAATTAAAGAACAGAATACAAACACAGTTACCCGGAAATTGGGTGCAAAACTTTGAGTTACGCTTACGCATAGCAGAGCAAACTCCTGTCGGAATTGTTTAACATAAGAAAAGTACAGAAAACAATCTGAGCCGTCAACTGAAGCATTAGCGAAATACAAAATAGACAAAAACAACGCAAACGCAAGTACGCAAGGCGCATCATTCCATTCTTCTACTGTGTCAATTAGATAATGCCAATTGCAATTGTTAGCCGAGAGGAACGCAAGCTAAAGCTATGTCTTGTCATGTGCACTCAAGTGGTTTCTTCCGCCAATTAGGAACAATAGGAAGAATAGAGCTCTTGTCACCTTTGGCTGGGTTATCAACCGCTCGTTGGGCCAAAGCCTTCCGCATGAATTATTTTAGTTCCCTATGCGTTAAAATTGATCCAATCCAATCAAACCACAATCTTCAACAATATTTAAGATGCAACAGGTTGAATCATGATTAATTTGAACGTTCTGATTGTGCTTTGAGTTAAATTCCATTTTATCAATTTTAAAATGAGACAAGGGTAAAATCTAAATTTATAGTTGGTTTTTTTCTGATAGTTCTTAAAACTGAGTATACTGCCTATTATCCTAACAGTAT
>WJEZ01002383.1:0-13661 GCA_009869925.1 Thalassaphorura encarpata | reverse complement strand
TTTTAGTACTACTAACCACTGATTGAACAAAATTTCAAAGAGGTAAAAGTCAATTAAAAATCTTGTGCCAAATCGTTCAAGCATTTTCACGTTCAATTTGTACAAAGTTCTCCGCCTACGCAATTTTCTTCTGATCTTATAACATTTTGTTCTTTTAGCAAAGGAATGACAATGGAATTGGCGAGTCGGATGGTAAATCAAAGAAACAAAAGTTAGTTTTCCCTTTTCATCCACTCTCCCAACCTGTCATCCTGCCATTTCACAACTTTTACTTACTGCGGCTTGACTTTTAGCCTGACCACAGGCATCAATGAGAATGAAATAGGAGCAACCGAAGAGTGAACTCATAACTTTGTAACAAGCTGTCTATTCTAAGAACAAAATACAAAACTTGACTTTATTCAAGTCAAACTTAAACTATTATGAATGAATTCGAGATAAAATGAAGGACAAATGTCCTATTTTGCTGTAGTCTGCAAAATTACACCTGTCTTGTGTATATTCTTTGATACTAAAAAGCAATTAGAACTTCCATGTATATTCTGAGTCCTTGATCTTAGTAAATTAGCAGGTGGCAATACAATATGACAAAACCACATGTCAGATTCATTCGGAGCTCTCACTTATTGTCTTGTTCATTTAACCAGAAATCTCATAAATAAAATAAGATCGCTCAGCATTTACGGTACATTATATTTCCCTATTCGGAACAACCAGGATCGAAAACTGCACCTTATGCAGATTAGAATGTAGTGAGCGTTAACCACACCAAGAGCAAACTTGAGCTCCTCTCAGGCGATCAATTTCAAACCCGAGCCGAGTCATGAGAAAGGCAATTGGGACCTATTTTCTCCTTTTGCCTGTCAGTTTCAGGCCAAGTCCTGTTTGCGTTTTTGTTGGGCTACATACCTACTTGAAAATAAAACCACCAGCGATTTTTGGCGTTGAAGCTAAAAGTAGCTAAGCTACGACTGATTCGACACGTTTTTGTAGTGTGAGTCTAGTGTAAGGAGAACAACTTACATTCTCGCTAAAAATTAAAGTGGGTCAAACAGTAATTTTCTTCTGACAGGGCAACATTGGCAAGGGATTGGAAAAAATCAAGAGTTATAGTCGTATCGAAGAACTAGGGCAAGAAATATCTGGAGCAGTTCGGCCGTTCCGCTTTTTAGAATGCAACTTAACATTCTCAGGGGTATTCCAAAATATTTTCGAAGAAATACGAAGCTGATTTAATACGAACGAATCCAAAACTTACGCTTATTATCCGTTCTTGAACAAGTCCCGACTTTTTCCGTTTCTCCGATCTTTCAGTGATTCGACTCGCATTAAATTTAACACAAGCTTGAGCCTTTAGAAGAAGTTGCTCAGAGGCTGACAGAGTTCCTTCACTATTATCTTCGTCTCCAGATTCTACTTCTTCCGAGTCAGATGAGTCAGAGCCGACACCTGAGGAATCAGGTGAAGGAGGATACCACTGAGTGTGTCTTGTTCTCACGTGGTAATAGTAACAACGACCTTCATCGTCCACTGACATTTTCCAAGAAGGAGGAAGAACAACTGGGGGTAGAGGTGGGGGCGGAAGTAATCCCTGTGGCCAAGGTGGGAACACAAATTCTTGCTCAGGGGTCATAAATTCCATATTATCTTCTGGCATAGGATATTGAGAAGTCTGAACAATCAGTCGAAGTTCAGGTAGGAGATTTGGATCTAGAAATGGAATAGAGTAAGTTAAAAGTTACTTGCATCCATAAAATCAATTAAAATTAGCACCAACCATCCAAATTCAAAGTTTTCCAAGTAACATCGTTTGGATCCAAATAATGTGAGCAACTGGGATCCACAATAGGAACACTTGTTACATCCAACCCAAGGCGTGCACATCTTTCTTGATGAAGGCAAATCATCTCTTCTTGAATTCGACGATTTCTCTCCTCCGTTTCTGCACGGGCAACTTCTGCAGCAAATAAATGTCGTCTTTCCTCTTTGGATAAATGAGACAAATGAGAACGATTTGGCTGTCGATCATATTCTCGTTCTCTAATACGAATCCTTTCGTTTCTGTCACTTCTCTCTCCCTTTGAATAGGATGATGCGGAAGATGATCGCCCATGTCTTGAACGACTGAAATGTAAAATTCAAAATTTAAGTTAACCATAAATAAAAATTACAAGAATCAAGACAAAAAAATTTGCCATCGTTTTGTATGTCTATTATTATTAATTACCTTAAACTCCTATCTCTATCCCTATCTCTGCTTTCAGATGATCTGCTTGAATGCTTGTTGCTTTCCCTATCAAGCCTATCATCACCGATATCAGCTTCCCTTTCGTGCTCTTTCATTTGATCCACACGCTCTTTCTTTGGTATTCGAAAAACTTCTTGAAGTCCTGCCCAAGATCCTAACACTTCCTTTGCTTTTTCAACAAATTTCCAGTTCAATTCTTCTACAAGACCGTCCCCATCCGTAACAGCAACTACTTTCACTGGTTCGTTTTCTGGACTATCTGAATCCATGGCTACTACTGCTGCACTAGCATTGGTAGTACTAGTAGGAACGGGCTCATCAGGGCTTTTTTCAGATGAAGTCGATGGTGTACTTGACGTCGTAGATTCTGGCTCTTGTGTTTCTAAATCTTTTGATTCAGCTGTCAATCCATCCGAGATACGAGGAATTGCATCCGGAACGACCGCATCGCTAACACTTGACGTCGCCTCAGATATTTCTGGTTTGACTTTTCTAACAATGAATTTCGAACTTGTTGGAGCACCAGACCATTTCTCAATTACTGATAAAACTTTGCTATCTTGTAGAACAGACTTATCTTGGATTGGAAGTGAACTTAGGGCCTTAAGAACCTGAAAATCCAACAAATCCACATATTTTATCAAGTGTCAATACATATTCATTGTCATTACCAGTACGACTTACCAATATATGATAGAAATCGGATCGAATGGTTTGAGTTTCTGCTTCAGCTTCTGGAAGTGGTAAGTCCAACATCCATCCCCACAACAGGCGAAGACCATGATAATCCAAGAAAAGTCTTCGACAAGGAGGAGATCCATCAATTAAAATATTCAAAATTCTTTCACGATCATCCCAGTCTTCAGCTCGAACCATGAGACGACAGAGTGTCAACGTATGGAACTTATTTCTTAGCCCAGTCTGCTCAAGTTTAGCCAGTTCTTCTTCGTACTATTAATTAAAATTAATATTAAAATATCAAGTTCCAGTTTTCCTCAGTTTGTTTTAAAAACTTACAGCCATATCCTCCAAAAGGGTTTCCTTCCGACGTTTTTTCTCTGCTTTAGTTTTGACTCTACCACCAGATTCTGTTTCTGAACTTCTACCACGGTCAAGGTCCTTTTGGTCATCCTCGTTCTCTCCACCAATCCATCCTCGACAACTCGGCGTCATACAGAAACATTGTTGGGCCTTTTTCCTGTAAATGTATTAATACCATTTACAATCTGCAAATCTACTTCACTCAACGAAACCAGGAAAATCATTAGAGTTACCCATATCGTTGAAACTGATAATCAAAAGTAATTTCTTCCCCGGCGTCAAGGTCGCGTATTGCAAAGAAACCAATGCGAAGCTCGCCGTTGACAGTCCACTGCGAATCAAAATTAAATTAGTATTTAGTTCAACATTCTAATATTAAAGACCAAAACTTATGATTTTACCTTTTGTGTTTCACAATTTGGTTCACAACTGTGATTAATAAATCTCGAACAATTTCCTCGAAGAGTTGCGTCGATAATTGCGTCAGATTTTAGGGCCATAAAATAAAAATGTTCATGATTTGATTTGGCGTACTCCTTTGTTCGATGTTTAAATTCACGAGGATCAAGAACTTCTCCGACGTATTCCATTACAAATCCACCCCTGGAGTCAAACATATTTGATTAATTTCAATTAGCCAAGTAAAATAACATGATTAGTACAAATTGAACTTACTCTGGAAGTGCATGCATTGTTCGGAGTCCATGACCTTTCTTATCTGTTTTGAAAACTTCAAGTGCACAGTATTCTTTGCGTTCAAACTTTTTGTTCGTACAACGGTCACCAACTGGACATCTCGAACCACTGCAATCATATGATTAAAAAATATGAATTTTAATTTAGACAAATCAAGTACCAAACTTACCATTCAATCATTAGCAGTCGGTTGAGACAATCTTCATTACAACCAATCTCACCCTCTTGCAATATCTTCTGGTGTCAGAAAACAGTCACAAATCATTCCACGGCGATCTCTACTAATTTTTCTCTCAGTTTTAAAATTATTTTCTTCGATCCCTTCAAATTTCTCCAGCTTCTCTATAAGTTCTGCGTCATTCGGATCATGCATGATGTAACCAGGCCTTTTGACCAAATTTCGACTTGATTTATATTCTGAAGTAGACTTCGACTCTCCCGGAAACGTGGAACTCATCTCTGATCCATCAGAATTTTTTGAGGATTCCGCATCCAAGGAAAATCTCCATCGTGATTTTAATTTCAAGGAACCACTCAGACACGATGTGCCTGGACTGGAGCTGGTGCTTCCGTAAAAAGCTGAATCATCTCTATGTTCAGGCGGAGAGCTTGTGTCCATGGCTGAAGCTGCAGAGACTGAGGAAAAATGACTTGTTCCACCAGACGAATTTGAATCATCATCAAACATGGAGGACATGGATGCGCTTCGACTCAAGTTACTAACGGTAGAATCATGATCAGAAAATACAACTTCTCTACGACGAGCACTTCCACGGCGTGTCTCCAGTTTTTTGATACGAGAACTTCGACGAATTTTAGAGTTGTCATCATCTAGAATTCAAAAAATGTTAAAGATAAAGTAAATACTTCAGAAATGAATAAGTACACTGTTCAAAGCTGAAGTATAAATTCATACCTTTAGAAGGTGGCGAAGGTTCTTCTGCTTTCGGTTCCACAGGTGTTGGTGTTGGTTTACTTTTAGAAGAAGTGAGTGAACAATCAGACATCTTTTTACTAATTTTCTCAAAAAAGAATTGAACGGGAACGTTAGTTGTAGAAGGGTCAACTTCAGGTTCACTTTTACTACTCAATAAGTCCAACCCCGGAATAAAATTGGGATCATAAATCTTCTTCTCTTCCTCTTTGATCGATGTTGATACATGCAAGGAAGGGTCCTCTGAAATAAAGTCAACTGTGTGAGGAGGAATCGGAGATGGAGTAGCGGATAATGTAGTCGCTGGAGATGGACTCCTCTGCTCGTCTTCCTCGTCAACTATTTCATCCTTAACGACACTAGAGTCTGTATCATCGACATCAAGGTCCATATTCTCTTGGAAAGACGTCCCATTATTGCTGGTCTCCTGATCCGGCGATTTGTTCGTACCAGCCTTGATCTTGAAATGAGGTTTCATAATTTGACTAACTTCCTCGTCAACATCGTCAGTGGCATCACTGGAGGTCAATTTCTTCGGTCTACCCCTTTTCTTGACTGGTACAGACAAAAAATTTACAGAATCCGTGTTTCCTCCTACTTCATTAGCATCACTTCCTAGAGCGGACAACGAAGATGAGCTCGAAGAAGATTCCGGAAATATGTCCTAAAATAATATCAATATCGATTTTCTCAACAAATCACACAAGTAGGAATATTGTACAGTAGTTAGTAATTCAACCCAGACGCTCATAACAAAATTACGAATTTCTCGGTTTTGAAATTAAATAAAACATAGTATAGCATGTAAAGTCTGACCTTGTTCTCAATATTGGGGATGATGTCACCTTGTCCCTGGCCCTCCGAAGTACTAGCCACTGCGGCCGCAGCTGCTGCATTACTAGCTTTGGCTCGACCTTTATTTCTTTTTCCTCTCTTTTTAACAGTAATTGTCGTAATTATCCGGGCTTATGCTCCGAGCGGGGACACTCCCTTTTGATGTTTTGTCCATCTAAAGATTTGAATAAATAATAAGTTTAAGAATTATTGATTTGAACACCCCAAGTAAATAGAATTCTATGAATTCTGGTCATAAATAATCAAGCCGGCAGTGCAGTGGTATAGCTACAAGTATCCATTTCAGATTCGGATATTTCCATTAATTCAGCTCTAACTCAAGAGAACATTTTAATTTCACAAAGTTCTTGAAAGCCGACTCGTCATAAATATATTTCGGAATTACCTTTTTCCGGCGTCCCATTCTTCCTACTAATTGCAAATGGTAAGCTAAAAACTCTTCAAAGGAATACGTAAATTATTCACATCAGCTAAAAAGAACTCGATAAAATAGTTGAAAGAAAGTAGGCTTGAGTGAATAAGTGCACGAATGGGCTCGATAATCATACTCAGGTTCTTGATCTCGATTCATTGTAAAAAAATAGAGACTGACTGCAATATAGACTGGGCACAGTCACCTGGAATAACTTATATTTTTATCATTTACGTTCGCATTGCATTGTCAATCTTAGTATCCTATTTTGCATATTACGTGCTTTCGTAATCTCCATAACTTCGCCCTCCAGTACAGTCATAAAATTATTTCAGCTAGTCTGAAATATAATTAAATTACCAAATTCCTGACATTTCTTACCAATTCAACGTCAACGTAATACACGGCACAAGCTTAGTCTTAGTCAGAATTCTGTTCAGTCTGCATGCAAATTTCAAGTTGATAATGAATAATCCACGTCCACAATCATAATACACATTACAAATACAATAAATCATACACACAAAATTATTAAGATATCACATTCACGTCCTTCCTAACGTTGAAAGTCAAGTTCGCAGAAAAGTGAATTTTGGCGTTGAACGTTGTGAGTTCTTGTATGGATTCTGCCTCTACCTGAACCTGGATGGATGGAGAGATCAGGCTATGCCCTTTTATACATATACAGACTGACTGAACTTTTTTCTTCAGGGCTGTTGCCCATTTGTATTTCCACTAGTCTGAGGAAAAACCTAATGATTGTGTTCAAAGTTATTATTGCCACAGATTTGTTCTTTTGTGATTTCCATGATCAGAATTTTGAAACAGATTAAGTACTGTCGAATCGATATTAGTCTTAATTTCTGAATTTGCGTCCTACCTACCTCACGCCATCCAGGCGTGGCGATTGTGACCATGGCTGATGATCCAAATATTTGTCCTTGGGAGTTGTAAGAAAAATTTCTAACCTACATATACTTACTAGAGTAACAGTTCCAGTTCTGAATTATATTTTAGTATTTTTGATTGAATGTTAACCTTCCTAATATTATTGCGTAGACTAGAATTTCAAATCAGTTGAATTAACTTACCTTGGCCTTTCAAATCGTTTGTTCCAATTCGTTGGAATTTCAATAGTCGACAACTCTTCCAATTATTCCAACCTCAGACAGACCTCAGTCAGGAAAAAGTTGACCCAATCATGTCGTGGGTAGTTTTTAATAACAAACATACATAAAATTGGGAAGTTAGCTAACAGCAGCCAAACGTCATTCTAATAATCGTATTAGATCCATTTTTCATAGTATTACGTTATTGCTATTCGCTTCGATTAAGAAAATGGCAGGAGTTAAATAACCTAAACTTTATCTTTTAAGAATTATTCGTCGGCGTTCACTGCAGAATATAAAATTCAACTTTCAATTCGAGCCGCCTGTGTTATAGGCACAATAGGCCATGGGCCGTGGCTTGCTCATTGTACTTTCACACCTTACCCCTTTCCTTTTGTTCGGATTCGGACCTGAATTCGGATTCTAGATTTTGGAAAGAGTTTAAAGAAATGTAGCTAATTCATAAGATTTCCTTTTTCAGCTTTTCTAATGTACAAAAATGTCTCAAGTTTCTGTGAAATTCATACGATACGAAAGACAAATATAGCTAGATCATTTATTGATTCTCGGAAGACAATTTCATAGCCAGTAGCGTCGTATCAATTACACTGTCTAAAAGTTAGATCCACCAGGATGTAAATTTGACAGTTTATCGTAAATACGTTGAAAATAGAGATTCTCTAAATTTAGTTATCATTTCATTTCATGGCTTAAGCTTTCGCCAACGATGTTCTCCAATTTTACATTTTAATTTCGTAGTTTGATTTTGTCCATGTTATAAAGTTAAAAGGTCATGGTTCTGCCTTTGACTTTTATTCAGAATAGTATGTCAAGGCCTAGTTGAATGCGTTATAAATAAGAAATGTTTTTAATATACCTTTGTTAAAACGGTCAAGGCTGACTAAACTTCATCGTAGTTCCACGTAAAACTACTCAAAACTACATGTACATGGAAGCTTAAACATTATTTTATAGCTCTAGTATAAATTTAGATCTAATTATTTCATCGATATTGAAAACGACTACACATATCCTCATTATCTTGTTAAGTGGAATAATAAGTTGCTGGTGCTGATACTACTGAACTTGGCTTTCCTCGGAATTTATTCCTTGTTCCTTAGTGACTTAATTTTTCAAAGTGTTAAGGTTCTTAAATACTCATGCCATGCAATGCGAATATGCTTTCCTTCAAGTTCATTTGTTTTTTAGAGATGATTAATAATATATTTAGAGATCCATACCACTTGGCCATGAGGAACGAGGGAAATAATTAAAGAATGTCATAAAACTGTTTCACGATTTAGCCTTAAGCTAAATTGCCCACTATAATTCTCAAATGGTTTATAGACCTTGAAATTGAGACACGCAAGGCACTGGAGCTCTAAGAATTATTAAATAAGCGAATTCTTCATTAATTAAACTGTTTTCCTTAAATTCCTGTTCAGTGATATTAGTAGACTCGTTAAGTGCTGGAACTTCCTTCTAATCGTTTTTGTCTCTATAGTACAATGGCATAAAATAATTCCTCCTGAGTTCTGTTCTGAGTCTGACGTTCATCGTCCGGGTTAATTTTTGATGAGCTGATTGCGTAGTTGGCGTTGGCATTTGGCGTAGTTATATTTCGGGGTTTCGGTTTTTAGAACCTGTAATAATTCTTGCAAATGCTAACTGGCTTAGACTGGATTGCGACTGACTTGGCTCATATCTCATGGTCACAGTTGAATTTCCGTCTAGAGTAAAAGGTTACTTCTTACTTTAATATTGCACTTCACTTTTGCCAATCGTTCGCTAGTCTTTGTCTCGTCTGGTCATTCACATCAAGTCAGTGAGGTTGAAGTTCTAGTAAAATAAAAATATCTTGTCCATTGAACTTTTCTTCCGGCTGGAATTACGGCGGTGCAGTGGAGGGGAAAGTTGTTGAGCAAAGTTCTCCGGTGAATAAGTTTAAGATTATTTCACATGCTGCTAATGTTGTCAGGAGTATGTTGTACGTAAAATTTTGAGCCAAATCTTTTTTCATTCATTACTCTATGCAATTTTTGTAATCCTCGGACTGACATCATTGTGTAATGCAGCGTTGTGTAATTAATTTTTCGTATTATATTCTGTAATTTTCAGAAAAAATAGCGCACTACTCGGTTATTGCGAGCCAAAGCTTTTTGTGAATGTTCGTCCTGGAACGAGACGTATTTATCCTTTTCAAGTCAATCCAATCAGAATCCGTGAACCACAGCTAATACCATCCGTTGAAGCCGATCCAACTTGGAATCAGGAAGAATTTCAAGCATCCTTAGCTAAGCAATTTGTGGTAAGTATTACCTAAATAAATTTTGCAATTTTTCCTAAATTGAAATTGTAATGCTTCAATAATTACAGCCCGTTCAGCAAGTGCCTATCGTCAAGCCTGTCTCAAAATCTAGAAAATCAACTCCTACGTCCGAGCGTGGTTCAAACGTATGTTTGAAATTGATAATTAAGAATTTTTATTGGGTTTACATATTTTATTACTCATAATTTTATTAAGGACCTGAAACCCAGTCAGTCAGAAATTTCAGCTCTTCCTCCAGTAATGAATGGTATGACGGACAAGTTCGGCGAGCTTGGATTGAATGCTAATTCTGAACAAAGAATTGATTCTGGTCGTGTCAGAAGTCCACGCGTCAAGTCCAATTATTCATTGACTGACAAACCTACATCAAGGAACAACTCTGTAGTAGAACTTCCCATTCCAAAACCACGAAGTAAATTCGTCCAGGCTGCTCAAACGATTATCACCAAATGGAACCCAATTCCAAATTCCTTTTCTGCACATCCATCTAATTTAAAATCTGCAAATGGAAGGGCAAGTAGAAAATTTCTTTTATGCATCAATATCCAGAATATATTTATTTAGTTAGATTTTTTTAAATTATAGAATGCAAGTGACATTGATCAGAAATTCGCATTTGGAGAATTTGGTGAGTACGGTTTTCACGAATTTCTTAAATTGTAAAAAATTGATTTAAAGTTGATTTTATGTCCTAAAATTCCATGACAGGTCCGAAATATGGTGACGAAATGTTCTTGGATTTTCAGAATGCTAAAATTAAGTTACCTGTGAAGAATTACTTTGAAGATAATTTGTTTTACCGTGTGACTGTGACTGACGCTCGATCTCCAGAACACTTTTATGTGAGCATTTTTTTCAATTTATTATCAATTCAACACTTTTGAATTTATTGCATCCGTCGTCCTATTTGCTTAAATTAGATGAGACCCGACGAGACAGCTGACGATTTGAAACGCTTGGAAGAAAGTATGAAAGAGTGGTACGATACTTATTGGAATGAGAACGCAAATATTGACCCGAAGAAAATTTACCAGGGTTGCTACTACGTAGTCTATTTAGAAGACAAGGATTGGTGGTACAGGTAATGCAATTAGAATTCAGAGGGATTGTAAGTCAAAACAATTTAAAAATGAGAAAATGAATAATTTTAGATGCCGAGTGGACAGTTACGTCAAGGAAATAAATCAGCGATTGCAAGTTGTTGTTCAACTTATGGATCATGGAAATTTTGAAGTTGTGAATCAAGATTGTCTTCTTCCCTTGCGAGAAGTTTATGCAAAACTTCCAGTCCAAGCCGTTATGGGATCCATCGTACATAGTAAGGAAGATATTTATTATAAGCTTGAGATTGATTTCATATTCATTTCAAATTTTTAGCAATCGGTAACCATGTTCCCTGGACCACAGCTGAAAAAGCTCAATTTAAAAGAGATGTTGAAGGGAAGAAATTCCAGGCATTGGTTGTTAGTCAGAAATACGAGCCTGAGCAAGAATTTATCTCTTTGACCGTTGCCTTGTTGGAAACCGTAGATGGAAAAGACATGTAAGTCAAAATAAAATGCATATCTCAATAATATGAAGTAAATTCTTTGTAGTATGTATAACTAAATTATTTTATTGTAAATTCCAGACCATATAGTGTTTCCAGTCGCACGAATTCTCCTGAAGACTAAAGTCCATTTCATTTGTCTTTATTCGTGCTATGTTGTATCATGAAGATTTTATTGTTTCTGTATCGCTTTTAATTCGTTTTCTATTATTTTTTCATTTGTAAGCGCACTCGCTTCAATTTTATTGCTCGGAGTTTGGTCGGATTGACTTAATCTGCTAATGTGCGATATGTAGTCGCAGTTACAACAACTGTAGTATTGCAGTTTTAGAATTCTATAATTTGAGAATTAATTTTAATATGATAAGGTGTTGAATGAGTAGTTATTAAATATCAACAAAATTAATCATTTTTATTCGTCCGAATTCATTTTATTACGATTATTTTACTGGTTAAACTCATAAAGTAGGTTCAGTTGAGGTAATGACTTATTCACAGGCAAACCTGGAAAGAAGGAACAGAATTGTAAAATTTTACTGCATTTGTAAGTTCAGTTTAATTCTATTTTCGGCGAATCATTACCTTGAATAATACTCCCATAGCGCATTTGATTAGCGGATTGTAGGAAAGGCACGTTTCTTCCTCTGGCTTCAAAGTGTCTGAAATTTTTAAAAGAAAGTTTACACGCTAGCTTTCGGAACTAATTAAGATCAGATCAGTGCAAACTACAATACTCTAGGTTACCTGTATGACTTGCACATTTTGTGACCAATTCAAGAAATTTGGGTTGTATATCTGCTGGGATTTCTTTTTCGACATAGGCTAAGGCGGAAGCTTCATCGACATAACCGTCGGCGGTCAACTGTTGAATTTAGGAGAAATATGTAGGGTTAAAGTAATTTACAGTTTAATAGTGTAATTTTAGAACTTACAAGTCCTTCCTTACTCAGGGCACACTTCAAAATACACTGTGAGATAAAGAAAGAGACAGATTTAGAATGAATAGTTGATCCAGATTTAATGGATTTCTTAGAATTCGCTTACGTTCATTTTTGAAAGTTTATCCTCTTCATTCTTGAAATTCAGAGATTTCTTGCACTCAAAGAAAGTTTTCAATTGTTTGTGCAAAAGGGCCTTGATAAATTCCTTACACTCCTTTTGACCATTTGTCTTTAGGAATCAAATTAAAAAAATTGCATTGTTAAGCAGTCTTTTTTTAAATAAGTAATTTCCGGCAATTACCTGAGCTGTCAATGCAATTAGTACAACTGCGGTGATAACCAAAAACTTCATTTTGAAAATTCCAAATATAATTGTTATTGAGTCGACAAGTAGTTCGTGGGTGATCTTCCGTGTCAAATTCCCTACTGAAGGAAAATTTTAGGCTTTCTTTGAACAAAGCAGAGGAAAGGCAATAATAACACAGTGTTGGGTAGGTCGTCATATCCGGCAACTAAGGTTATTGTTGATATTTCATATATAATTTCCCACTGGGTTTAATTACTAGAATTTTATTAGCCCATTATTTCTGGGATAAACGAATATTTGAGATCTAACTTCGCATAATAAATTATATATTGAAAACCAACAATAGGATTTCATTTCCGGTTCATCAGTTTTAGTTTTAATGATGGTTTCACTTCCACGTGTGGCCTATGGATTAGGTCACGCAAGGTCCCATTCCGACCTATCCATGGAGAATAAAATTACCTGTCGAGAATGGTTTTATAGAATTGTAATTCTCTAATGAACTATTCCATGTAGCAGGAAAAATTCTGATAATTAACTAGAATAGACTTTTAGGGTTGAACATAATCCTTGGGGAAAGTTACCTCTGCGCTGCTAACCCAAAAGCACAACATATTTTGAAGTGACTCCAATTATAATCTTCCATTTTGTTAAAGCACGCACGGACATTTAATTTTACTTTAGCTATTCAATTGGTGTGTTATGGTTTTCCAAGAAAATGCAAATTTATTATTATATATATCCGCTTGGCTTCAAAGATTGTTTGCATTATCTGCAATTTCACATCTTGTGTTTTTGTTGAAGAGAAATTATGAATTCGCTTGCAATGCCTGTAGGCAAGTTCCTTAGCACGTCAATGAAATGAAATTTAATATTGAGCTTATAGTGGCTTGTAACACCGAAGCAATTTGTTGGCTGCTATTCCAAGATCCAATTAGTAAAAGAATATGCGTAAACGTTACAAAACTACACCTTTCATGATTACATGATTTTCTGCATACACAACACTTTGTACGAAATACTCGATAGAAGGAGAATCGCATTGAACCGTCAACTATTTAGGCAATTTAGGATTCAATTTTTTATACATCAAAAAAGTTTGGTAGATGTGAATGACATAAATACATAAGGCTCCAAAGCTTTTATTCATGTTTATAGTCAGGTCAACAAGAATGAGAGCATTAATCAAAAGTTAACGGGATAATTATATAATCTTGTCAAGAAATAATGCACTCATTTA
>WJEZ01002382.1:0-13661 GCA_009869925.1 Thalassaphorura encarpata | reverse complement strand
CGAGATGATGTGAAAATGCCAGTGACGAAATGGTAATTCAAAAATTGGCGCAAATTATAAGAAATAAAATGTTAATATATAGCTTTTGAATATTTTAGGCACGTGCAATTGATATGTGATGAAGAACCTTGCTCAGGCTCATTGCATTTTCTGGAAATAAGTTTAAAATTGGAAGAATTTGGAAACAATGAATCCTTAAATACTTCACAATCTCCTGGAAATTTTATTTGGCAATTGCCAAAAGAACAATTTGCAGTTAGGTGCAAAATGCATTTGGTGAATCCAAGAGAAGAAATTGTCCACACTGGTACAGTAATTCAAATTTTCCCACTAAATTTTAATTAACAATTCTTCGTCTTTTTAGAATCAATGGCAAAAACAATGTCATTAGCTCGATCCAAATGTGGATTCCTTGGGTTCACAACCCTCGAAAAACTTTGGACAGAGAAAGCAAAATATTTTCCCGATGATGTTCTTCGAATTCGGGTTGAATTAACTGTCATTTGGGAAATTAGTTCTGTATCCAATCAAGGTCATCCATATTCTTTGCCACCAAAAATGAATACACTTGGAGAAGATTTGTCTCATTTGCTTTTATCTCAACATTTGGCTGACGTCACGATCAAATGTGAATCTACAACTTATTTGGCACATAAACAAATTCTTTCTGGTAAGAAAACTGCAAATTAAGGGGAAAGGTGACAGATATGGCGTAAAATTGGGAAGAATTAGTGTAAAAGTGAGAAAAATGGGGGAAATTGAGAAAAATGAGTATAAAATTATGAGAAATGGGGTAAAATGAGAAAGTGAGTATAAAAGTATGAGAAAAAGGGTAAAATCAGACAAATGAGTATAAAAGTATAAGAAATGGGGTAAAATGAGAAGAATGAGTATAAAAGTATGAGAAATGGGGTAAAATCAGACAAAGTGAGACAAATAGGGGCAAGGTGAGAATTAGTGCACACAGATAAACTTTTTTAGCAAAGAAAGAAACTTTGTGCAAATACGAAGCGTCGTAGTAGGTGAAAAGAGTTTGTTAATGAGTGTAGAGTAGAGTTGAGTGGATTTTTCCATTTCCTTTCCTCCTTTCTTTTTTTGAATTTTCCAGCTCGTTGCACCTTCTTTGAGCGAATGTTTGAGTCTGGTCTGAAGGAAAGTGAAGTTCCACACTCCGTTGAAATTGTTGACATTGAGCCGGACACACTTTACTCTCTTTTGTATTATTTGTACACGGACCGTCTGAATTTTGAATTGAGTGATGTGAAGAAATTGTCAGGGATAGTCATGGTCGCAGATAAATATGGACTTGGGGATCTGAAGGATTATTGCTTCTCGTCCCTCCTTCTCCAAATCAATTTGACTAATGCAGGGACTTTGGCAGTTTTGGCCTACTTTTACTTACAAGACGCGACGACAACTACGGCGATGAATATTCGACAATTTTGTCACGCGTAAGTTTCTTCGCCTTGCCTTTGCCTTGGCTTGGCTTGGACAAGACAAACAATTTATGAGACTGCACTGACAGACAGAGTACATTAAACCTCAATTTATCTAATATCCTACTCACTTTCTTCACTTTTTTCTTGGCAGAAATTGGCGCGTCCTTAAAACAAACCAAGAATTTCAACAATTGGTCCATGACTATCCTGGAGCTTTTATTCGAAATTTGTAAAAAAAAAATCAATCTTCCCGCTGCAATTACTAGTGTCATAGATTAGGAATTAGCCGTACGTACTCTATGGTTGTTACCTAATTTATAAAAATAGAATAAGAATAAAATATATACTCTAAAATCCTGCCGTACTATACCATGTGCGAAAGTGGAATATCCCATCCTTCATTTTTTTCCCCTCATGTGCTCCAAATACGTCTGGACTCTGGACCAAAAAAACTCATAGGCGAGTCGTAAATAAATCTAAATTATTGATTTCCGCCTTTTCTGTCAGTCGGTCGGTTTACCAATTTTTTTCCCATGCTCTGCTCGCTCACGCCTTCAAATTTATTTAGGACAGGAGGATATGGACCAAAATTCTAATGCCTAGCCCAGGCCCAGAGATGCATTACCCGATAAAATTTTTCTCTAATTAGTTGCAGGCGAAAGTGATACACTAATTAAACTAGTACTTGGCTACGTACCGTAGTATATTTCTCATCACGTAGTTCTCTAGTTCTTGCTCTTTGCTCTAATGATATGAAATAACTGGAACGATCTTATCTAAGGAATTCTTGACACGTTGTAGAGATTGCAATGAACTCTATCCCCATGCTATGCCATGCTTTTGCCTCCAGCCCAAGTTTTTCCTTCCTTCCGCTCCGATTCTTCTAGCATAGCATAGCATAGCATAGCTAGTTTTTCAACTCTGGAAACTGAGAATTGCTAACAGCTAACTACCCGCATTCGGTTTTTCACACAAATCCCTACATACAGGGTGATTCATTTTTCACCTAGGCTTAACGCTTAAGGTTAATCTGATATTTTTAAGATTATATAGAGTGTGAAAACCATAGAAAGTCTTCGCTTTTTGATAATTTTTTGCTCATATTATGTGAAATCATCAAAAATCTTGGCACTTATTATGCTAGATTGAAAATTTATAAAAATATTATGCAAAATTCCAGTTTTGTGAACAATAGAGAGTAAAATTCATAAAAATTATGCAGACACGTTAATTTCTGTACCATAATGTGCGAAACTATAGAAAAATGTTCGTTATTTTTGCTTTTACTTGTCAAATCATAAAAAATCTTTCCATTTCGACGATATTTTGTAAATTTATGAAAATAGCACTCATACCTTTTGTTTTATCAATCATACAGTGCAAAATTCATGGAAAATCATGCTGAAATGTTATTTTCTGGACCGTAAAGTGCGAGAAGCTTTTTAATTTACAACACCCTACATCTAGTCTAACTATGGGTGGTACTCTGGGAATTTCAACGTATGTTTGTTTGTATTTGTACCAAACAAACTGAAGCATAGCATAGCATTGTGTATATTTGTAGAAAAACGAGAAGAAATGTTGATGATTTGAGAGACAGGATGAGTGACGGAATCCCAGCCTAGACCTAGGCCTAGGCGGGTATTCTATTCCGTTTCTTTCCCGAACCCGGGTAACTATGCCTAGGCCTAGAAAATATGCAAAGTCATAAGTCAAGTGGGAAGTGACAGTGGGAGTAAATGGATCATGAGGAGAATTAGAGAAACAAGTCATAAGGCTAATTTTACACGCTGAAATATCTGCCACGCCATGGCCACGCCACGGTTCAAAACTCTTTGCTCAAAAGACCAAAGAATTTTCAAGATGCTTCAACTCAACTTTTCTCTTATCGCAAAAGATGAAGAAAAACTTTTGAAATCAAACGGATTTCGAAATAGGCCAGATGCGATGCCAGAGCCAGAGAACAGCGACAGATTTTCTTGAAGGCTTTTTTGCCGAACCAATTGGAAATAATGTCCAAGTCGACCAAACTTTTCAAGTGACAGAATCAATTAATAAACTTTCGTCTGCTTCTTCCTCTAGCCTTGGCGGGAATACGTAATTTTAAAACTACAAGGAGCAATAGGAGCAGAACGGAAATGAGTTTGTACACTACAGTCTACAGTTTGAGGTTTTCTCTTCTTCCTTCCGGGTTCTTCACGAAAATACGTACGTTACGTACAAAGGGATCTGCATCTGATCTGCATACTACTACTTTCAGCTTTAGGCCATTCGCTTGCATGGCAAAAACACTCAATTCCGCTAAAACTGAAAGTGAAAGGAAAAGTGAAAGCATTTTGATGTAGCCAACCTCTCAAAAATTCAAAACAGAAACGGATACACGTACTTTAACTTTCACGGTTAGGCGGTTTACGTATATTTTTTCCCATTACGAAACGTTAGCCATTTTATGGCGGTAGTTTTAATTACTCTACGCATGAAATACGCAATTAACACTCAACACATACAAATTAGGTACTCTACTTAATTAAATTCAGATAAATTACTCAATTTCTCATCAAAATGGTCAAAAATAAAGTTATTTCAAAATTCGCGGTGCCTATTCGGTCATTGCCATTGCCGTAACATTTCAATTCTCAGCGGACAAAACCAAACCAAAGCAAAACCAAGGATTTAATTTGCAGTGCTATGCAATGCTATGCTTTGTGGATAAATTCCGCCCGATTCAGAAAACAGAATTCTGTGGGGATTAAATGATTGTACGTATTTTCGGTGCCTGTTTTTGCGGTCTGTCTGTGCCTGTCTTGTCTAGGGATTGGAATTCGGGTCAACAAACAAACAAACAAGGAAAGAGAAAACTCGGCAAGGCTTAACAAGAGAAAGTCCAAGTCGAAAGGAAACATCAATCGATACATTAATCCGATAAATAAACCCGAATAGGTTAACGTTAAGAGTAGGCGGGTACGTACGTACGTACGTACGTACGAGTGCATTTGAGAATCTGTAATGTGCCTGCCGAAAGGAAATTCCATCATTCTTCCCGTCAGTAATTGACGATTAAAAGATAATTGATGTTTTTATATCTCCGTGTTTTGTCTTTGTTTTTATGACCATTATTTACAATTTTGGTTTCTAATCTCATCGAATTACTTTGTCTGAGGATAAAAGTCATGTTTAGTCCCCATTTACTTTTTTATTTCTTAGGGTGTACTTGTGTTCCCTTCAAGGGAGGGGGTATGTTACACCACAAAGTGCAAAATTTGAAATATACCCAATACCCCGCCCAAATGTTACCTCTTAGGAATGCCACGTAGACGTAGGTTATGATATGAGATTGGTATTATTGCTTGTAGAAATTAATTTCTAATGGGCCATAAGGAGGAAAGGAAAGGAAAATAGGCAGAGGCATATGGGACATGATCTTTCCATTAAATCCACTAGGGTTTTTATGATGCATGAAATCAATAGGCCAGGCCAACCAGGCAGTTTAGTTTTCCTTTCCTTCCTTCCTATTTTGCTATTGCTATGCATTCTTTGTTTCCGAGTTTAATTAGACACGTCCACAGTACAGGGTGTTCTGTGGCCTGGCGACAGATCCTGTTTCCTTGCCTTGCCGCGGTAAGTTTCAAATTTCTGTCATGGATAGAACGACACGAGTTTGTACGCACAAAATTTTCCCTCTTTTCATATATATTTCTGGCTTCATTTACTTTCTTCATCCGTTTTCGCTGATACTCGCTATTCACGGGGATGATCTTGTGATCTATTTCCTTATGAAGTGGGCAAAGCTAAACCTGTAGCAAATTATTAGTAAGCCAAGTCAAACACCTGAGTGTAGTGTTGTGTCCATATGCTACAGTATGAGAATATTTGAAAAGTAAAAGTTGAGATTAATTTATGAAGAAGGCGGGAAAGGATGAAACGGCATCCGTCCCATACATAAATGAAGGCGTATGTGACAAAATACTAGTAAAAAACGCAACGTAGAAAACATGAAATTAGCGAATAAAGTCTCATTCAAAATAAATAGACAAGGTATGGAAAAGTGTTCAAAATGAGATAGACCCAGAAATGGGATCGTATTCGCATCGTAATGCCAATGGCTCACTTTCTATTTCTAATATACCTGCCATTTGCCAAGCCATGTCCCAGATATGATACGTTCACGTTCACATTCTGCTTTCACTCAACTCGATCGAATCGTTTTTCCTGGCTTAAAAAGGAAAAGAGGCCTGGCCCGGCCTGTCCCGGCTCAGCTCATTAAATTTTAACGAGCACTACAAATTTCCGCTCAATTTTACCAAATTAAGGATTAATTTACAAAGTTTAGTTTGTCTCCGTCGTCAAAGGGAGGAAAATGTCATCGACATGCTATAGCCAAAGCCATACGTACAAATTTAATAAAGATAAAGATCCAAGTCCTTGAACTAACTAAATCCGATTAATTCGTGTCATATTGGCTTGGCTAAAATACCCGGGTAAAATTGTATATGATACACAGCTAGAGCTCATGGCTTATTAATTTACCAGGCCTAGGCATAGACATGAGTCTCAACAAAATTTTTTGTCTACCCAAAGAATTTCCCAAAAACCGAAATTTCGCACGTTGTGCTGTGGATAGACCACCCGGGCGGGATATCCCAGACCTCATTAAAGACTCATTAATAAGTTTTGCTGTCTTAGCCACTACCACCAGGCTATAGTGTTGAAAGCTAAACTAAACACAACAACAAAAGTAATTTTCACATTGTTCGCCTTGCCTTGCCTTGTCTTAGCATGGCATTCTTAAGAAATTTTGTTTGGTAGCAGCAAAAGGAAACTTCTTGGGTGGGCCACAAGTCAAGTCAAGAAGTTTCTTTCCCGAAAACTCCGAATGGTTAGGTGAATAAAGTTTTGGGTCATTCTTCTTGCTTCTCTTCTGGCCTGGATCAAAACAATTCTAGGGTTGCTTTTCCCTATAATTGGTCAGGATTATAGATTCTTGCCTTGTGCCTGAGCCTGTACCGCACCGTACGTACGTGCTATGAATTTTAATTCATTTCCCTCAAAACTTTATTAAAACCAAAAGAATTCGGTTCATCAAGCCACATGCATCCACTGCACTCATCCGAATTTCGGGCATCGTCCGAGTACACATAAAATTAATTCCCTTTGGGAACTGACTCATTTCCACATACATACTACTACGAACTTGCACTTTTGTATCAAAAAATCGATACACCCTTTACCACATACAAGCTTAAGGTTTTATCCGAAACAATTGACTCGCACCGTATCTTACTGTACTTACCCGGGTTTTTCTCATGATCCGTCGTCCCTGTTCCGACCATTGGCCATCCCACCAAAAATACTGAGAGGACAACAAGCCAAGAAAATTGTCCGGGTAGTAGCATTTTCATAGTAGTCAGAATCCGGGTAACCCGCCGTAAAAACTCAAGTCATTAACAGGCAGAGGGACTCAATTTCCAAGAAATGAAAAGGATTGAGTTTTCTCATTCCCAAACTAATTTCTCATTCCAGACTACCCGGGTAATGTAATGCCCGCCCGGCTAAGTTTACAAGTTTTAGTTCAGTAGAGTTTCGGACAAATTCAAGACTGTGGTTCGCGTCCTCGTACGCGTACGCGGTAATTAATCACGACTCGCCTTGCCTTCTTCATCATTATCATTATGGCTAATGGCTCTAGGCGGCTAGGCTCTAGATTCTAGAATCTAGCGACGAAAGATTCTGCCTTTTATTTCACCACAAAACTTCACTTCTCACTTCACTTTCAACTTTTTATACGGCGGCGGATCGTCTCGTCCCGGGCGGATAATAAAACGTACGTAAAACCTTTTTTGTTTCTTGATCTGAATAGAATATCCGAATTCGGTTTAGGTTGTTTCCTCGGAGAAAGACCGAGTTGGACTGGGAAAAGTCAAGCAGAGGTAGAGGGTTGGTTGGATCAGCCCTGGTATTATTATTCGGTCCTTTTGCTTTTCCCTTTTGCCGAGCTGATTCTGCGTGTGTGTTGAGTATTGTCCTGTCCTTTCGGCTAATGTAATGTAATGTACCCGGGTGAGTCTGCCTGATGCCCGGATGAAATCCACACCACATTATAGGACACGACCGTAATCATCATAATAAACCCAAAGCTAAGGCAAAGGCTAAGGCTAGAGCTGAAGCTGAACGTTTCCGTAATACATAAAATAAAACTCGTCCAGTATAGCCCAGGTCAGAAAAAAAGTGAACAACATTTTGACTTGAAGAAGTAGTCGAGGAAATATTTGTCAAGTACTTTAGTTTATTTGCTTGTACTTGAAGAAATGCAATTGAGATTTTGCTTAAAGTTCTGTGACCATTGCGAAGGATCTTGAGGCAGAAAAACGATAGAAACGTCCGGTGCAAATCCTTACCTTTTTGTATATGGCATGGTCAGTTTAAACTTTGTCCGGTAATCTAATCCAATGCAGCGCAGTACTATAAACTCAACTTTTCTCATAAGCCGCACGCTAAGCTTGACAAACTTTATTAGCAAAAATGTCCAAGGTTGAAAAAAGTCTATACAAAGTCAAATTTTCAAAAAAAGAATAAGAGGGAACAAATCGAATTTCAAAATCTTGGTAATACGTAAGTTTCCTGTGCATTTTGCATTGCATCGGTAGAAATGACATGAATGACCAAATTTCGTGCTCTGAATTTGAAAATAATAAAGGAAGGAAAGGCGGGGGAAATTATGGGCGGTTTTGGCGTTGGCGTCACAGTCACCTTCGTCGTCCATTGTAAGATTTGTTATTTTAAGCCTGAGACATGGCTCTAAGCCCATGGCCAAGCCCATGTTTGTGATTAGCGCCTATTGAGGTTTCTGAGACAAGGGAAACACTTGGATTTGATTGATACGTTAAGGCGTTCAAGATGTGTGTCGATAGCTGTGGTCAGTCCAGATTTGAAACAGCTTGTGTTCTTCGTTATTAGAATCCTAGGCAAAGTCAAGTCGTGTATTTTACCATAGCTATGCTATGCTTTCTCCTAGATTTGTAATCTAAACACATGTACTGAAACTGACTGGGTCGTTCATATGTGAAAGTGAAACGAAAGTTTGTCCATGCCAGAGAAATGCAAATATGCAGCTATGCTATGCTACGGTATGTTGTTTCGTTTCTAGTTTTGGTCTTTCCGTGTCATGTCGTGGCACTTGTAGATTAGGTCGTGATACTTCCATATACGTATAACGTCCTAAATATGAGAGCTAGAGTCGTATAGTACGAAAATGCATATGCTAATGCTAAACCCTATAGCTAAAATAACATATTTAGACACAATTTGGCCAATTTCGGTCATTTTATCTAATATTATATCAAATTTTAGGAAAATCTTGATTCTCGTATCGGTACCTTGACTGAATTTGGGTGTAAATTACAAATAAAATGATTTGTACATGGAACGTGCCAATTTTCTTAGATTTTTTTTGAAATTACAATCAATTTTTTGGTCAAAAATGTTAATTTTGGGAAAATTGTTAAAGTGTAGGGTGTTTCGTCAAATGCTGCCCTTTGACCCTTCATTTTATCTAACGTTATATCAAATTTTAGGAAAATCTTGATTCTCGTATCGGTAACTTGACTGAATTTGTGTGTAAATTACAAATAAAATGATTTTTACATGGAATGTGCCAATTTTCTTAGATTTTTTTGAAATTACAATCAATTTTTTGCTCAAAAAGGTCAATTTTCACAAAATTGTTCAAGTATAGGGTGTTTCGTAAAATTGCCCTTTGACCCTGTGAACCATGAATGAATTTGTTCCGTTTTGCGTAGATTTGCAATTTCCAACACCCTTAGCATTACGCTTACGCATTAAGCTAGCCTAGCAAAACTGGGGTCCATTGTTCCTTTGATTTGTTTTGCTTTGCTTTGCTTGAGTTGTAATCCGCTAGTAACACTTAGCCTTGCCTTGCCTTGCCTCGTCTAGAATCTAGAATCTAGTAGAATGGAATGGGATGGAATTACAAGTAATTTCCTGAATAGTTGTGGATTGAACAGAGCAAAGGAAGAACAAGCACAAGCAGTTTTGTACAGCAATTCCATTACATTCCATTTTCATTCCTATTACTTTTCCTTCAGCTCATGCCCAAGTGTTAAAGCCAAAGCCAAAGCCAAAGCACCCGGGTTCTTAATTGCACCCGGTACGTACGTACGCATTGGCTTCATTTACATACACAGTGCTATTGCAATTGCCTCTCATCTTTGTAGTAAGATCCGACATCCTGTGGTTCTATTCCTGCCTTGCCTTGTAATTTATGGGAAACGCGTGATTCATGACAATTGTTGGCATTTACTTGTTACTCATACAATAAAAATAACCAAGGATGCACATTAAGACGACTTGGAATCTAATAAGGGAAAGGAGGAAGGATGTAATCATTTTTAACTCGGATTAATTGCTTGTAGGATTATTACCCTACGCTACGCCAAGCCAAGTGCAAAAGAAACCGAATTATGTTATGACTATGATTACAAAGATGACTATCAGGTCGGTACTAAGGCTTATAGCTCCAAAGGTACAAGAACCTCTGGCCAAATCCCAAGAAAATGTCGGAAGGATGTGAATTACTTTGTAAAACTAAGCCTGCCTACCTACCCGGATTCAGGACAAGGACTACATGAATCATTCCTGGGCTGCTTGGGCTAAGCTAAGCTAAGGAAATCAAACACTTCACAAAATTAACACAAGATTTCACTTTGGAAAGATTTAGGTCGGTCGGATTTTGAAATATGGACTGTTTTTGGCATTTTGAAATTATTGAAAAATTTAGAGGCTTTGGACATTAGTTTTTAATTATTTGCAACGGCCAAGGGGATTAATTTCTTATTTTAGCCTGTAATATGAAAAAAAGGGTAAAAGGTACGAAATATTAAAACTCACAGCTCAGTTTTCTTTTCCTTTCGGCTGCCTTAGCCTAGCCTAATTTTTGGATATAACCATACCATTGAGGAAGTAAATAGCTAATGAAATTTTATTGTCTACTTTTGCCTCCTCAATTTCACGCTACTTTCAGCATTAGCCTGTGTTGTTCATTTCTCTTCACTATTGTTTTTACTTTTATTCACTTCGCCTTGTGCTTTGGATTCATTAACTAAAACTTGGAGCAGCGGAAGTAATTAATCCGAATCATTCGGAAGACAAGAGTGTCAATTACACCCATTCACTCCTTCCAGCTACGCGTGGAATTTTAGGCATGGCTTAGCAATTTTTGCATTGACTGGCTAAAGTCAAAAGTCATTGTGTCTTTGTTTTAGTCAAGCCAAAATACCAAAGGAAATGAAGCTTTAGCTTTGTATTTTTTATCCTCATCCTCAGAATTGTTTTGTCTGAAAGGATCTCTTTAGATTTTAGATCTCTGAGTGGTTTGCTTGCTGCCTAGATTCCAAACTGTCATCTGCCACAAAATACAGGGTGGTTCATAAAATAAAATGCATAGGCTTGGCCTATACACTACGTATATATTCGAAACACCCTAAATAGTTGGTTGAGTAAACTGAAATGTAAAACTCATCGTCGATTGTCCTCAGAAAAGGAAGACTGATTTGTATTCTGGCTCCGTAGCCTTCTTGTCGTCGTCGTGTGGGGAAAGCCAAGCTTTAGATTCTAGATTCTAGATTCTAGCTCAAGCCTCTCTAGCTATTCTCCTCGTTTCGTTCCAAAACATCTTTGTTTGTCATTCAACTTCTTTGCGAGGGTTGAGTTGACATGTGTGTGTCTCCTCGCTTCATTAGTCATTGTGTCCTCGAATCACGCGTCAAGATTTCGACGCGATCAGATCCAAAGATCACACGAAGAAAAGAAAAGAAAAAAGGAAGGAAGGAAGGAAAATAAGATCGAATTTGAGCTCTAGCTTCTCAAAGAACGATCAAAATATGAAAGGCAAAAAGCAAAAGCAAGCAAAGGCATCTTGCATCTTTCTTTACATTTTTTTTCTTTAATAATCCTACGCATGAAATTTATACTGATAGAAATTCTTAGAATTTCTAGTGTCAAAGAACGATCAAAATATGAAAGGCAAAACCATCTAGGATCTTCTTTACATTTTTTTTCTTTAATAATCCTACGCATGAAATTTATACTCGAAAATCTTGCAATTTCTAGTGTTTCAATTTGAAAAATTATTTCGAAATATGAGAATACAACAATTTTATCCATTCCATCTGTTTTTCATTTTTTCTCATTTGTATTCTTGGCAATAAAAAATAAAATTTTAAATTTATTCAAAAATCGGGTGCAAACATAAAAGTGCATAATAAAAAATTGTCTGGTTTTCTTGTGGTTGGATTTGAGGGGTGAAAATTTCACGCCAATTTAAGGCCAGGGAAAGAAGTGAATTTGCATAATTTTCTAAGGATTCTCGAATAAAATTCAAAATGCAATGCAGTCAGAATTACAAGAACTGACAATGACAACGAAGGGGGAAATTTTGTTTTTGTAGGAAGGAAGGAAGGGGAAGGGGGAAAAGTTTGAATTTATTGGGGTGAAGTTGTTTATGTAATTTATTGTGAATGGACTTGATCCAATAATGCATTTCGTATAAACTGCCTATGCGTTTCCTTTGGCGTTTTCCTCCCTCCAAGGGTAAAGCGCAACGCAACGCAACAATGCGTGTCGGAACAATTTAGTTTCAGAACAGGACCAGAATTCAGGCGGCAAAGAGGGTCTTTTTTTACAAGGGAAGTTCTCAGAGTGATAAAATTGAATATTCTACCCTTCATTTCATAAATTCAAATCACTTTGTAGCCTTCCCTTGTAAATTGACAGTACGTAAGGGGAAAGGTAAAGAAGAAGAGAAAGTGGTGGAGTGAATGATGATGATGAATAGAAATTCAAATCTTGGGCCAGGCGAAACAAAGGCCAAGCATTTTCCTCCCGTTTTCTTAAAAGGAAGAATTCAGTTCGTTTCGTTTCTCGTGAGAGAAAGGGAACAGGAGTCGTTTGCATTATAAATGTAGTTTCCAAACTAAATCATTTATCCACCAAGACCAAGACCAAGACCACCTCGTCCTTTTCCTTGCCTTTCCTTCGCTCCTGCTAAATGAATTTAATCGTTCTAAATTATTATTCCTCCTTTCGCCTCAAGTTAAGTTAAAAGCTTACAAGTTAAGCCAAAGCCTTTCCCGAGACCACAGGCAAAGAACTGACGTCATTCACGTCCACGAGTTTTCATCCTTAATGGGCTCATAGCCCATAAAAAGGATTTTATTGGTTTAAAACAATGCTCAAAAATTATCCTCACGTACGTACGTACCCGTTCCCGCTTTTCACTAATTACTATGGCTATGGCCACGGGCGCCTGCAATGTTTAATTCAATGAATTGCAGGAGGCAGGCAGGAGATATAAATCCGATTTAATTCAAAGAGTTAGAAAGAAAATTAAAACGTTGGCGCGCTCTGGATATAGTTCTATTCAATGTCTCTAATATAAATATCTAATGCATTCACACAAACATGTTCACTTGACCCAAAAATATTTATTTTGCCCAAAAAAAACATACTGAACTTAATTAATGTTCCATAGTACTAAAAAAGTAAACAAAACAATAAATTTGAGTTACACAAATGAGAAAAGAGTGTAAAATGACAAAAGCTCTAGACTACGCCAATTTCCTTATACAACAAGGTATTTTTTTTATTTTTCCTTAGTAAAGTACATGGACGAAGACGAGAAAATCCTTCGGAACTCGCTAGTTTTTTTTCTCTCGTTCCATTCCGTTCAAGTCCTTTAGTTTGAATAGGCAATAAATAAATAGGAGGAAAGTAAGTGAAAGTGATGCTCAAGCTCTAACGTAAGTATTACGTACGATTTCTACAAGTGCTGCTAGTGCATTGCATTGCATTGCATGCTACACTTTTCACTTTACTTTCTCTTAGAGAATTTTTACGTACAAGGTACGGGCTGCATAAAGGGCGTAATTTATCTCTAGTAGCCTTGTCGGTTGAGTAGACACAAGTACTTGTGTCAACAAGGGAGAAAAAAAAACTGCAGGCAGGCAAGGCGAAGACGAACAAACAAAAAGACACTTGGGAAAATTGGAATAATTCCTTCCTCCCCCTTGTCTTATTGATGTTGTCAACTGCCTGCCTACGACTGCTTTTGCCTTTTTTTCACTCATTCACACTTGACTCAACTTGGCAAGTCATAATACAATTCACATTGATACACCCTGACCTACTTGTGTCATGTCATGTCATGTC
>WJEZ01002381.1:0-13662 GCA_009869925.1 Thalassaphorura encarpata | reverse complement strand
TAAATTAAGCCTTTGATAATCCAAATTTAACTGTGCTAATTGATAAGGTGAAAACCAAATGTCAAATAAAGAAATTGATTGATTGATTGATTGATAAACACGAATTATTTCGACGCTATATTTACACACCTATTTTCTCAAATACTTCCTATGGATTTATTTTTCTAATCCTTCTCGCACTAATAAGCGCGTGTTTTCACGTAATTTACATTATTACGAACATTCCCATTGTCTGTACCATGGTTTTTTATGTAGATATCACAACGTTCTGGCTAAAAGATTTGGCATCTAATAAGAGGCTTTTGAAGAAATCGATTTCTAAAATGACTTCTTACTATACTAGATTGTCCATCTTGAATCAGCACATTAATCGTACTCCACTCACTCGAAATCTCGTTCCCATTTTCATTGTCTTTTTTGTTGCGCTTGAATCATCGTTATTCATTTTTTGGACGACAAACTTTAGAAAGAGAAATTATACTCTTGCCCTGTATTGTCTTTTTTTCTTTGCTGGCCTAGCCTTGAATCCTTATTTTTTAAAAATGGGAGGCATGGACAATAGTTCAGAATTTCTTCTGAACCGCTGCTGGCTCAAGCATCACTAACAAAATCAGTACTTGAAAAAATTCGTCAAAGGATGTCGTCTACTCTGCATTGAGTTCCACCCTTGTTTAGTAATCGAGGAAGAGACACAAATGTCTGTTTTTTATACAAGCTTGGATATAGCCATCACCACACGATTTTTACTCTATTGATCAGTATAGAGAACAATCCTCACTTAAGAAACCCATTTGCAAATCCAATGATTAAAATAGCAGTCAAATAATTTACTAGTTCATTAGCTAATAAAATAAAAATGATAAGTTATACACGTTGCACGATTTCTATAAAACCCAAATTAACACAATTAGGTTATACGATAATCAGCCTTGTAAGTTGTAAAAATTGTCGTTATATAGGTAAGCAATAGGCATAAATCAACTATCAAAATTTGGTTTCAGCTGTTGTAATGGAGAGTTCTCTTTTTTCGAACCACACTTTAGAATAAATTGTTAGTTTTATGTACTAATTTGGATTTAGTAGTTGGTTTTATTCAATTCCAGGTCCACAAAGAAAATATATTTAAGTAATGTCTGAGTAATAAAACAGCGACGGTTAAAGCTCTAACTCCATTTCCAAGAATTTAGAAATAGGCAGACTCTATCTTATTCTTTTCTGATTTGATGAATTTCTTTGCATCATCCAAATCAAATTCCTTCGATTGAATTTGCTGATCAATGTCGTCGTCATCGTATAAATCCAAAGTACCGTCTTGAATCAAGGAAGCCAGCCTTAAAAAATAAACAACATAAATTCATTTTTATTAGTTAAAAGATTAGACGTGTATGCTGTACCTTTCTTCTTCTCCCTCCAGTAATGCTGCGATAAGTAGCAATTTCATTATCAAGAGCAACCTTGACTTCCATGAGCCCTTGATAATCATTGATCAAAACTTGGCGTTCTTCCTGCATGGATCCAATCAGATTTTCAAGATTTGCCCTCTCAGTGGCAAAGTTCATTTTGTCAGCTGCCCATCCAGTCTCAGCATCCTTGAGAGACATTAGCAACAACATTTTTTCTCCATCAATTGCAGTTATCTTTTTCTCCAAGGTCACCAATTTATTCTGCACAGCTTTGAGTTCTCCCAATTGAGCCTCATTGGCATTCTTGAGCCGATCCAATTTGACCCTTAAGGGTTTCTTCTTTCTTCAAGTAAAGTCCACCTTGTTCCTCACGATTTGCATGAATTTGTTGTTCGCAATCTGCTCGTAATTGTTTAATTGCATCTGCGAGTTTGGCATCATACTCGGATTTTAATTTTCCCTTCACATCGGGTGAATCGGCTCTAGGTGATTTTAATTGGAAAAATTGTTCTTGTTGAACTTGTTGGACTTTCATTTGGATTTCGTCTCCTTTGTTCCTCATTTGATTTTGTAGCTCAACCTTGCTCAAACATTCTTTTTCCAAAATATCCCTAACTTTATTAAGTTCTAGAGCTAATTTTCTTGTTTTCATCAGCCAAATCAGACTTTTCTTTTCCTAATTTTTCTTTATCGTCCTCGGCTTTTTTAGCATTTGCTGTAGCAGCTGCTAATTTATCATCCAAGTTTTTGATTTGTTTTTGCAAATCTTTCAGATCATCTTCTTTCTTTTTAAGCCTAGTTTTTTTACAAAGAGTTAATATAAATGTCATTTTATAAGAGTTGACCTTTGACCTTACTTGCCAAGTGCATCGTTCAAATCTCCATCGGCTTTCCCCAAGGATAAATTTAATTTGACCTTTTCCTTTTCAGATTCTTCAAGCAATTTTCTCAATTCTTCGTTGTCATCTTGAAACGAACGCTTGAGCTCATTTGTAAGTTCAGATAGTTTGCAGTCCGCGTCCTTGACCTAGAAATCATGTTCAACATAAATCAGAGTGTGCACAAAATTAGAATTTCAATTTTAACATTGAAAAATTATCAAAATTTCTATACCTGGCTATCTAAACGTTTATTTTCCTCTTCTAATTGGCGATTTCTTGCCAAAATTTTAGCCAGACGGTCATTGAGCCCAACGAGTGAATTTTTTTCATCAATCCGAGACATTGCAAGAAATTTCGATGTAGGAGACATTGCACGGTCATCTGTGCAAACACACAAAAATTAACCAGGAAATTAAAAAAGGGCTTTGATTTATGATGACACTTCGTGTTTTCTTATATGCCAATGCTAACTAATGAAAATGAATAATAAGATTTGTTAAAAAATGAAAAATGACTCATTTCTGCTATCATTCTTGTCAAGTGATGAAAATAAATGTTAATTTAATTCGCTTACTAAACACATACTCAAGAATTTGCCTTGCCTTGCATCCTGCTTAGCCAGTATGCTAATTAAAATGGGTACGGGTAAGACTCATTATAGCACAACGCAGACTTTGGTAGAAAATATAACTCAAGCATCAATCGTTTTGTCATATGGTTAAGCAAAAGAACTCTGTGTGTAAAATTAATCATTTGCTTAGTGGATATTTAATTTTTATATCCAGTTCCAGTCATTAGGCATGTCCAAGACCAGACCATGTATGCCAAGATCCGCATCAAAACTTTATTGCCTTGTTTACACAACTGGAAGTGAGTGTAGCCAATAATACCAGTTTTTTACTATCAGTTTCAAGAATTAACACATAGTTGGTACCTCCTGTAGTTAAAAGCATGACCATATGTGTAATTTTTGTGTTTAGATCAGGTATTCCTGATTAAATACCTTGTTAATTTGATTTGCCTTCATTTCTTTGTACGTCGACTAAAATTGATTTCAAAACTTAAGCCTATACTTACCAAATAAACTTGGAGACGATTGCGAAACTTTTCCATCCAATTTATGGTGATGATGATGATGATGAGCTCCAGTTTTAACTTTTCCGTCGATGCCAATATGCACAGCATTGTTTGAACCTCCACCATTTTGTCCTAAACCGATACTAACCCCAGCTGGAGAATCTCTTCCTTTTTCAGAATCTGAATCCGAATACATTCCTCCGATTTTTGCACCCTCAGAATCCGAACTTGTATGGCGTAATTTTCCATGAGCAGTTGGATGAGTTGATTTGATTTGATCATCTTTAGCAGAATCTTTGTCAAGGTCAAACCCAACATGAATTCCAGAAGGGTCTGCAGATGCTTTGACCCCTGATTTGATTACTGGGAGCGAATATCGAGCTCGAAAATGTTCATCTTGCTCCTTTGTATGCCCATGATCTTGGTTAGGTGAAACGCTCGTATCCCCCATCATTGAAGCACCTCTTTCATCTGAATCCATTTTTTTCTCAGGTGTCGGTGATGGAGTTTTGTCTTTTTTCTTACTTTTAAATAACTTTCTCATTCAGTACCGATATAATAGGGTTTTAAAATTTTGAATAAAATTGCAACACTCCACTTACTTCGACTTCACACATTGAGGAACAAAATACAAATAACTGGGTTGGTAGGTTAGACTGGAGGATTTTATGAGAAGATATTCTGCACAAGTTGCCAAAAAAAACAGCATTAGCTAACTGCCGTCGTGTTAAGTAAAAGACTAGAGTGGTCCTGATTTGCATAAGCAATGCAATGCTATGCCCAGGCGCTAATGTAAAGAGAGGAACAACATTTTCACTTTTTTTTTATTTTCCTGGAGAATAATCAACTGAAATCAAAGCCAAGGCAAAGCAAGGACATGAATTAACAACTTAGCACACCTTACCTTGAAGTGCTAATACACTACGTAATCATAATTTATAGTTCAAGTTCAATTCATCAATTCAAGCCAAAGTAAAGCAGAGATGTGCCAAAATGCACATCTCAACTTTTTTATTCATCTTCAAGGAAGAACGAAGAAATGTGATCACACGATTTGACTCGTTAGATTGATTGATGTGATGTGCTTCATGGTTGCTTGGTTTATTTTTAACATTAAATTTATTTCAATAGCATAGAATGAGAGGTATAAAGTTTCATGCATTTTTCATTAGTCCATTGTGTAATGAATTAAAAGATCTGGAAATTCACACTTGTACAAATAATCGATCGCAAATCCAAAACATTCCCAGGAATGCTCTAATAGGATCTGATTTCATACGATTTTTCCCAGAATGATTATGTGCGTCTTTCCTCATAATTCTCAGTTAGATGATCAGTTGTGCAAATATTTTAATTTTGACTCAATTACTATTAGTTTTGATTTTCGTGTTAAATTTGTCTATTTTGAATGGTACTTTATTTACCTGCTTTTTATGTAAAATTCAATTTTTTGAGCTAAGTAAACAATGAAGAAATGAGGAATTTCTTAGAAAAAAGATCTTAATCTCATATAAATACTCGAACGAAATTTTAGCTTTCATATCAATCAGTCAGCCAATCGCACATTTACCGAATTAAACAGCGTAGTACATTTTTACACTCTAATTACCACTTGCGATCTGGTAAGCAAAAATATTAAAATTAATTTAATTCCAGTATTAAACCCTTCTTAATAATTTTTCAGTGTTCAACATGAAAGCTGTACTTTTTCTGGCAATCCTTTGCATCGTTCTCGTCGGTATTTCCCAAAGTTCTCCACAAATTAATTGGCGTTGTACTTGGCAATGTGGAATTTACAATGCTTGCAAATTCCAAAATTGGAACTCAGACGCTACGTTTTGTGAATCTAAAAAGCCAACCGATTGTGTTTGTTGACGAATTTGCTACGATCGGATAAGAAATGCCAAAATTTAAATGAAAGGCTACGAGAAATATAATTATACCACTTGATCAGTCTATTTTATTGTTCATCAAAACGATTTTACTGAAGCATGAAGTAAAAGTTGATTCTACTGTGTAAAGGACGTGTTATTTTTTAGATGTTCAATGTTCACATATGCATTGACATTGACACACATGAAAAACAAGAATAAACCTTATTTTATGGTCCAGGCAGGGTCTAGAGAAGGAAACAAGGGTCGTTGATAGTGCAATATGTTCTTAATATTGACTTTTAGGGCCTGCCGGTCGGCACACATTAATTTCTAAATAACAAAGGGCCCTTGTTACAAACATGTTTTAAGCCTATAAACTTCTACAACTGTTGTATGTTCTTTTTAACTTTATGATAGGTTCTATTCTCACAGGGTGAGCATTAGAAGTACTACTTCGTCTATCACTTGGTAATTTAATTTGTTACTGTTACTTTTAGCTTCCTTTGGATTCCGCTTCCACACATGCCAACCCGGGCTCCAGCAACTACATACAACTGCACCACCACCATCAACTACAACCACCACTACTACCGCGACACCACCAGGACGTTAATTTAATTATAAGATCCGTCGTTAGGCCTACTAATAACTAAAAATGATAAAATTATTCCGACTGAAATTCTTAGAAGTAGAATTAAATTAATTTCAAAAAATAAATAATTTTAAAAACATCTAATTTGGATCAAAAAATATTTGGGAAAAACCCATTCGTAGGACTACAAGTTTACGAAAATTCGAACACAATGCACTCGAAGTGGTGAAACGCATTTTAATTACTTTTGAATAGAGTTTTAAGTTTTTGAGCATTTCATGAATTTTGTCAACATTGTTTAATTTCGCACAGAGTATTAAAAAAGACGCGAATTGGCGTTGAATTTCGCGGGTTTGAACAAAGAAAGTAACGGTGCGTCAAAGTTGTGGCCATAGAGTATTAAAAAAAGGCGCGACTTTACATGCCATTGAATTTTTTAATTTCGCGGGTTCGAACAAGGAAAGTAACGGTGCGTCAGGGTTGGCGCCATAGAGGTTAGAAATCTCTATGGCGTTGGATTAAGAATTGAACATTTAGAGTCAAATTCTTGATTTATTGAAGCTATCGTTTATGAAAATCGGCCCATATTCTCGGAGTCTCAATTTTATGTTATAAGATTTGTATATTTGTACGCTCCACTTAAACGTGAATGACAGTACAGACAAGTGAGCAAGCCTCTCTTTAGAAAATAATTCCGAGTTTGAAACTGAAATGCTAATTGTGATTGACTAAAGAGTGAAAGAAATTTGCCATTTTTTTGTTATCAACAAAAATTACATTACAGGGTAGCACTTCAAGTACTTCAAGTAGTTCGCTTGTAAACTCACGTCAGTGACTAAAATCTGCCCGCTCATTTTGCCCGGTTTTATAATTTTTCAGTTAGCCTTAAGCCCATGTGGCTGAGCGGGAACAAGAAATCCGGGAAAATCAATTTCATTTGTTTTGATTTTCTACCCTTGCCCTTGCCAGACTTTCTCTTTTTTATTTTTAGTAAATCCAACCGAATTTAATTTAATTTTTATTTTCCACGTGACTCACCTTTCTCTTAATTCAGTTTTTTAACTCTACTTTCGTCTAAAATGGGCCCAAGACGTCATTTTGGATGTCTTGACTGCTACAGTGCTTTTCCAAAATTCAGAATTTTTGTACAGCATTGGAAAAATACCCATGAAGGGAAAGTTGGTATTTCTGGAACTGCAGCAGCCACTGATGAGGGGAAAAGTGATGTTGACGTTGATATGGTTGATGTCAACGAGCGTAGTAGTGTGACTGATTCTCCGCCCAAGACTCCGGACCCAGAACCAGAGCCAGAAAAATTAAGGGCAGGGTCAACTGGTAACGACGCTAAAATCTGTGTGACCATGTCTCCACCTTCTTCAGTTGCATCCGCATCGACGTCGTCGTCATCCTCAGTGTCACTTAAAAATTACTCCAACGATTCGGATTCAGAATCTGATGATGATGAGGATGATGAGGAATTTGCCACTTACTTGGAAAAGTTAGTAAATTAATGATTTACGGCATTTAATTTAACATTTATTAATTTTTCTTTGTCATATTATTTTAGGTGCTTAATTATTGGCAATAAAAAATGCAAGATCACACTGGGTTCAGCTCTTGGGGAACGACATTTGGTTGTCCTTAAATCAAAAATTCATGGGCGTGGGCTTTTCACTGGAAATTTAATTCGCCAAGGAGAAATGATAATTGAATACGCAGGAAGGGTGAGTCGGCGTTTAGATTTAATTGATTAAAAAATTAATTTTATATTTATATCATTATATCTGAAAACAATTTGTAATCTGATACGAATTAACAGGTCGTTGAACAGGAAGAAGCTCTCGAACTCCAAAAGAAATACGATGCTCAGAGAATTCATAATTATATTATGAAACTTGGAAATAAAATGTATGTGGACGGCACTGTGTTGGGAAATTGCTCTCGTTTCACCAATCATTCTTGCAATGTAAATTATTTAAATTTTTTTGCGTGCAATGTGAATTTGAATTTTTTTTGCTTTACATCTGTCTATATCTTGCAGCCAAATTGCGGAACCAACATTGTGTCTTTTCTTGGAATCAAACGTGCCTTTATTTATGCCTTGAGGGACATCAAATGTGGAGAAGAATTGACCTACGATTATCAATTCACTGCCGACGAACTCGTCCGTTGTACTTGTGGGACGAAATCCTGTCGTGGGGTTCTCAATTACAACATTGGTAAACTTCGACTCAAGAATCCAGTCGAACTGGAAATGATTTTGTCTCAATATAATTACTAAAGTGAAGAGCAGCTCAGTTTATACGAGCCAATTTCAATCCACTCACTTCATCACTGCCAATTTGATTCTATGTTAATTTATTTTTTGCCATTGTCAGTTTTATTCCCATCTCATCTCATTCTTGTTGTACTGTTTTATATCCTGAACTCAAACTCGAGGCCTACTAATTAATTCTCAAATAATTAGTACGGTCTCTATCTCTATATATTTAAAGTGTAATGAAAACTTGTAATCAATTTTAATTCAGTTTAAATTAAGGGGTCAATGAATTGAGCACAGTAGGTCATATTAGATTCTGAGAATATGACCATGTCTCGAGTCGAGCTTATATTTTAATATTCACTTCATGTATTAGGATAGGAATTGCATTGCAATGTTTTGATCTATTAAGACAAATGGTTATTTATTGGCTAAGATTATTGTTGACTGAACTATTCCGTTAGGCATGGTGCATGGTGCATGGCATTGCAATACTTGTTAATTCCAGGAATTTCAGAAATGGAAATTGCATTTATATTGGACATCGGCGTCGATTTTTCTTCTGAGAATTGTTACCATTGTTGCATTTGTGTTAACTAGGGCTAAGGGCTTAAGTCACACGTCCAAGGAGTTACATCTTTTTATTTATACTATCAAATTACATTAGGATTACTTGCTGAAATGTAATGTGAATGTGAATGTGAGCATGGACGGACATGCATCCTATTTAATTTTGTAATTTTTAACTTAAAATGTGCCTTAGTGTCGTGTTTTGTAGTACGTTTGACTTATTACATCACATTGACTTTGAATTTGTGTGTAAATGCTAAGATGTACTGAATAAAATTACGTTAATTAAATACATACCTGCTCTCCTCTATTAATAATAATTATTATTGTCTGCACATACACAGAATAATTCTGGAACTGTTGGTGTTTTAGCTTTACGACTATTTTTTGTGAATTCTTGTAAAGGTGTTTCACCCTCTTCCTTGAATTTTGCAGTGGCAATCAACGTATTTTGATATAATTCTTCACGTCCTTTGCGCCCACGTTGTAAATTCCTTGTCGTTGGCTTTGTTTGTTCCTCACAATAGGTTAAATATTCAAGGGCTTCTGCAAAATATCCACGTTCTTGTCCAAGTTCAACGGCCACGGTGAAAAGAGAGGTCAGGGGGGCAATTGAATGATTCTCATCATGCCATCGGGCTAATTCAAATATGCGCTGAGCAAATGTCAAGGTTTCTTTTTCTTTACCAGGAAGACGAGCACAAGTGATGGCCATTCCACTCAAGGCTTTCAATCCAAGATCATAATCACTATCGTATAATTTTTCTCGAAAATAATAATAAATTTCTTCAAAAATTGAAAATCCTTCTTGCATTAGAAGTGGGTTCCTTAGTTCTGTGCTAATTCCATTCGCAGTTGAATTTTGGTAATGGAGGAATAAATTTGCTAGTTTGAGTTTTTTCTTCACGGATTCATCATCCCAAAGACCTCGGAGTTGTGCTCTGTAATTCTTTGAAAATTTAATGACTTGATCATATTTTCCATCTTCAATCAGATCCACACATTGATGAAAATCTAAAAATTTAAATAAATTAAATTTTTGAATTGCTTTATGTTGTACTATTATCGGCCGGTGTGCACAGTAAGTTACCTTGTAGTATTTCTAATTGCATTTTCAGAAATTATGAGAGCTGCCAAAAAACGTTCAGTGAAAATTGGTGTGTGATGATTTAGTGTGAGTTTAATGAGGTTAAAGATTGATTTTGTACGCAGACGAATTTATGTACGAGTTGACTTGACTAATTTTTACGGAGCAAGCGGATAACAACGTTCGAGATACTTGACTTAATTTCAACTTCTGTTTCTCTCTACTTCTGGATTATTGGTTCATGTCATGTAATGTAGAGATTAGATAAGCAAGTTTGTTTTTTATCTTTGTTATGATGCAATGCAATTTACAATGCAAACGCACATAATTTTAAAGTAATTCGCATACTAATACATCCAAATTGTAAAGTTTTCTACTGTAAATTCCAAATTTTCTCTGCGCAGTACTCGAAATTTAATTCGCCTGAGAATCAAAATCATCATATGAGAGAGATGGGATTTAATAAATCCGAATCTGATTAAGTGCCAATACCCAATGCAAATGCATATAAATTCCTTATGCCTGTGTTGCATTACATTTGCTTTCCTTGCATTGTTTGGCAATTGGCATTGCTTGTGCCTTTTAGCGTGTGAAGTGAACGTGCCCACACTTCATCTTCAAAACCTATAAATAGAAATTCATCTCATCTTATTTCTTCCCACCCACAACGCNATTTGCTTTCCTTGCATTGTTTGGCAATTGGCATTGCTTGTGCCTTTTAGCGTGTGAAGTGAACGTGCCCACACTTCATCTTCAAAACCTATAAATAGAAATTCATCTCATCTTATTTCTTCCCACCCACAACGCATAGCGAAATTTTTAGGACTAAAACCGTTTTATAAACAAGATTGACACTTGGTTTATAATGTAGTGTAATGCATCTTGCGCAGAGTGCCAAGAAACGTCGATTTTGTTTGCAAATATAAATAAAAGCAGTAGGGAATTCATTCATTCACAAAAAGTATTTCAGTCAGTTAACTTTATAGCACTAGGGTAATATTATTAAATTCTATTTCCTCATGGCTTCTTAAAAAAATTACTACGGGACACAGTTTTACATCAAAATTACTAGTCTAAAATGGACTTGGATCCTATGAAAAGACGCCTCGTCACAAGATTTCTGGCAGCCTTGGACACAGTAAGCGGCGGAATAGAAATTCATAAATTAATATCACTTTAATTTTTTTATTTTATATATGCAGCTTACTGGTCTATGCGTTTTTATAATACAAATTCATCGAATGTGGGAATATTATTATCCATTTGTCATAAAAAATCACAATGCGAAGGTAAAACCTAACAAGGAAATTGAAGAAGGTTAGAAATATTAATATTTTTATAAAATGACCATGAACTGACCTGGCCTGAACTTTTCAGTGGATGACCACACTCCAGCAGCGATGACAGCATTCATTCTAATTTCCATTTTAGTTCTTACGACAAAAGTTCTTCAAATCGTCATGGGTTTTGGACTTCTCGTAGCAACTTTTGGTCGAGTATGTGAAAAAATCTAAACAAACTTAGTTTGAGTTAGCGTTGATTTTTTTTGTATTGTTTTTATTTAGCATTTGGAAGAATCAATCCGAATCTCTAGATGTTGGCTCCGGACGTCTGTTTTTATACTTTTAACACAAATCGTCAAACTATTCTTTATGATCTCTGGCTTCGTCCTAATCATGGAAAAACTATTGGGACGTTCACCATTTGAAATTGGACTAACGATTTTTGGGTTGATTTTTAGAATATTTTCGGCTTATTGGGTTACGAGGTTTATTATATTTTTACAATGGCAAGCAGAATTTGAATCTTATTGCAGTCATCACTAAAATAGAAATAAATTATTAATTACAGAAATATAGAGTCAATAATTTTTATACGTGTGGGGCATCGTGAGAATTTGGGGGCATTGTGCGACAAGTCACAATTCCTTGCTCAAAAAATGATTTTGAAGAAGAAGGTTCTGATGTTTTGGATCTGATAATGTAAACAAAAGAAAACCTTGGCTGATTACTACTCGGAGGATACGAGCATTTGACACCGGTGGTAGTGGTACTCGTACTCGTACTGAATTGCTTGGTCGCAACGGAACGGAACAGAAGAGAGTACACGATTTCCTAATAAAAACACTTGGGTCTGATATCCTTGCGGAAATTCTGTCTAGATTTCCTGTTCTATCGCATTAGCATTTAGCATTCAAACCGAATATTTTTTTGCAAGAGTGCCACCTTTAAACATAATGTGAATGTGGGTTCAAATCCTTTGCATTCTAAAAATAAGTCACCTTGTTAATTCTAGCTCTGCTTTTGCTTTGCATACGCAGCCGAGATCCTAGGCCTAGGCCTAGACCAGAGTTAGACCAACGCGTCTAGCTTCTAGCAGCTAGATTCGTCTAGTACTAGTTCTAGTATGAATCTTACGTCTATTCTATTGTGATATTTTTAATTCCCATCCTTTTGCCTTCCTTCCTTCCTCCTTGTAGTAGTAAAAACCGTAGAGTTAAAAATAAATTCTTCAGACATAAATTTGTCTCTTATCAAATGCCAAAGTGCAGGAAGGATATTTAATTATAATGTCCGTCCATCAAAGTTCAAATAACTTGGATTTGAGGCCCCAGCAGACGACTTGCCAATTTTAATTTTAATTAAATTAGTCAATGACGGAGCAAAGACATAAAAATAAGAAGACGACAAAGAATTTTGGTCACGGTCACTACTCCTGGTTGTGGAAGCCATGGACGACAGTGAGCCTTGGAGGAATCAAGAAACTGTTAAGGTGATAGCAGCCCTTGACATTGTAAGTTCAATTCAATACAAAAATTAAAAGGCCATCGAATGCGCTTTTTCACTACAACATTGTATAACACTTTTTGATTTAATTTGTACAGGTTCTCGCTAGTATTCTTATTATCCTCTATTTTTACTATGGAATTGTCTTCATGACCGGTGCTGAAACTTTTCCAGGGGATTTTCCTGTATCTTCCGGTAAAAAATATAAAAAAATAATTATTTCATCATATTCACAATTTTGTATCTATAATTTTCAAATTTTTGACAGCTCGGCTATTATCATTTGTGTTCGCGCTGGTAGCCATATGTATCAACATTCTTCAAGCTTATATCGCTGCCAAGCTGTTCCAAGCTTTAAAACAGGTAAAATTAAAAATAATTTGAATTAACTCGCTACCTTAATTATTTTTTAATTTTTATTTGTATCTTAGGTAGAACCATGTGCTCAAGATTGCATAAGGATGGGTAGATACTGGTTCAAAGGTTCCCTATGCTTTATGTTTCTTCTCATTGTCAAACTTTTCATTCTCTCTTTATTTTCCCTTGGGGAGAGTAATGGCCTTGACTTTGTCTTTTGTTTCCTGGAAGCCCTTCTAAGGACAGTTGGACTTTATTGTGTCAAGGAATTAATGGACGATTTGAAGGCAGAGTCAGCCCGTGGGATGCCACGCTCAATTTCAATCGTCCTAATGTCAGACCTCATGAAAAAGTACCAAGATTTAGAAGATGGAACTGTAGCAGGAGCAGGAGCCCAAGGAGAAGATTCGGATTGAAGAGATTCGAATAGAATTGTGTATTGTGTACTAAAGGTGGCATAACCTTTGACCTTCCCCTGCCTCGTGTAGGAACCAGAATCCATTGTGTTCAAATTCGCCCTTGACCTCCCAGTTGTACATAAATGTATAAATTTATGGTTCAAATTTTTCTGTCTGTCTGGTCTGCTTGATTGTATAATAGGTTAGCAATAAATTAAAAATACTTGTTGGAATTTTTGTAAGAAAATGCTGGATTACTACATTAAAACATGAGGACGGAGGAAAATTGATGAAATGTGAATTTAATTTATATTATAAGCTAAAGTGTTAATTTTTTCGTCAGATTCGGCTTTGTCTTAATTAATCATTGGGAAGAA
>WJEZ01002380.1:0-13667 GCA_009869925.1 Thalassaphorura encarpata | reverse complement strand
TGAATAAATTTTGCATTTGCTTGCCTATACATACATTGGCATTGGCATGGCATTGGCATTATGTAATACAGGTCGATATTCAGACGGTAATGTAAAGAAGGAGTCCGTCGTCGTCGTAGTAATCATCATCTCAAAAGTAACCATTGTGTTTCGTTTCGTGTGACTAAAATCTTCCATGCACACACATGAATTCCTTTTAAACCCTTTCCCTCTTGAGTTCAACTTGTTGCTGTACACAGATGCAACGAACGACATCATAACACGATTTACCCCAAATCCATTTTAATTCCATTCCAATTTAAGTGACGTAAATTTTCCTAATATCAAGGATTTGGCATTTATTATACCCGTACAAATCCCAGCCCTAATAAATAGTTTCAAATACTAATCTGGATTAGAGAATGATAGGGCGAAACGAGAGTGAGAGTTTCATAGTCATGTAGAGGATTTTCCATTAATTGGTCCATTAGTGTCGGTGTGAAGAATCCGACAGGAGATCCAGTCCTAGTTCTACTTTCCTGGCTAACGTAACAGTGACTGCGTATTTTCCTCCTTGCACACAATGAGGCCAATTATTCCAGGTCGATCGCTTAATAATCGAAATGATTGGGCATTTCCATTCTTACTGCTAGCGGCTGGAGTGATTTGCTTAATTTCTGCTGAGCCAGAGCCAGACCCACGTCTCGTACATGATCCAAGGAGTTTTCTGGAGGATGTAAACAACGGACCTCTTATCTTGCCAGATAATCTAGAAGGCCCAAGAAATTCTCGTAGGCGCCCTGTAATCCAAGACGAATTAACATCACAAGATGAGCTACGAATTGCTCAGGATTTGAAAAATGGCATTGCAAGGTAAATAACAATTTTATATCCCAAATTTTGGTCGTGTACTTTGATAATTTTGGTAGAAAAACTAGACAAAGGCACAACCCTGAAAATTCGTCGGCAAATCTTTGTATAATCCCAAAACTTTCTTAAGAATAAATTGCCCGGAATAAGAGTAATGTCCGGGTATTTTCCAAATGATCGTCCAACTGTGATAAGTAGATTTTCAAGGCATGTATCCTGGTATGAGGCGTTGGAAAAGGACAATGTCAAACTCGTTCGTTTCATTACTCATAGCCCGTGACATTGGAAAAGGGCAAGTTGATAAAATTCAGTCATAAAATTTATGATCATAAAATAACTGACTTCATTTATTTTCACTTTTTCATTTGTACAATAAGTACATAAACAAACTTGGCTAATTTTTATTATTCTTCTGTTCAATGTGCTTACGTCAAAAGTGATTTTTATTTCGTTCCAGCAAAACATACGGTAGCTACATTTAATTGCCGTTGGCTTTAAATTTATCTTGGCTGTGGGTTTAGTACCCAAATTGGTGTAGGTTTAATGGCTGGCTCCTAATTCTAATTGAGTTCACCAAACTAGCATAGTTAATAAGGCGTTTTTTAGTTCATATGCTATGGCCGCCGTCATAAGGGAAATAACATCAGGATTATCATTTCATGAAGTTTATTATTGTAGAATAAATTAAATAGGAGCATAAACTTATAGAATCTCAAAAATGATAACAATGTCCGAGTTTCCACCGACATGATATTAAGATTGAGGCCTAACCGAACTTCGTAATAAGTTAAGAGAAGATTTTCTTGCTTTACTAGCTCCATAAGATCTATTCCACCCACTTGTTATTTCATGAAATTATTGCCAAACACTTGAATCCCTGGGATATAATTTTGCCACGTGCCTCATCTTAGCCGACCTACTGATTGCCTAAACTTTAGGCATAATCTATTTATTTCACTTGGATGCGTAGCTATGCTTGGCTTGGCTAAATATGATAGTAATATTAGTTGTAGCGGAAATAAACTAAATTAAGCCTTATTGCAAAATGAAGATAAAATGATAAAATTACACAGCAGTGGAAGGAGAAGGGATTTGAATACTGTAAGATGAAAAGCCCAAATTTATTAAAGCATTATCAAATGAAAATTACAAGGTTGGAAGTGTTTGGAAAATGACCCCATAATTTACTCCCATCTTGCCCTTCCAAGTTTACATAGAATTGAATTAGTGTGAATTGTGTGTTCTCATATCAATTAAGTCATTTGGGCGTTGAGGATTCATTTTAGTTTGGCTGAATCTGTTGGAAAATAAAACCTCCTTTGCATTAGTAAATCTATTTGGCGGATTGCCAATTTAATGTCATAGCCGCCACAACAGGGCATTGCATTTTGGCAAATTGAAGGAGAAAGTTTGATCTTGACTTTCACTTGAGATCCGACTGATGAAATTGTCCGGATGTCTGGCTCGTACGGCTGGTTAGGTTAGCTCTCCACAAAATTGAATTATTGTTAGAAGTCTTACGTATGCCTTGGAAGCAAATAACAAAGTTTAACATTGAAATCAAAAGGTCTTTGGAGAAGGAGAAGAAAAGTCGACCCAAAGTTCAACACCCTTTCCATACACCGCACATTTATTTCTCTACAAATGAAGAATAATGTAATTTCCACGCATCCCACTCACATTTCCGACTACTTGCAAATTTCCTCTTTATAAATTAAGTTAATTACAAGGAGGCAAACAAGTAGATTGAATTTCTTCAGAGGGATTCATTATTACTACTATTCAAGGCCTTAGGCCCGTGTATCCAATTTTTCAATGTTAAATTTATTTATATTTTGTTAGACTCTTTGCTGGGGCCGGGGAGACAAAACAAGATGTAGTCGGGGCAAATCATTATCAAATGCCCGTATTTCCAACTGAACCTGCTGTTGGGCATTCTGGAATGGGAGGAATGGCTATGGATGCTCATGGTCGTGTACAAATGGGAGTTTCTAATCCAACCTGTGATGATGGAAAGGTAAGTTAGTTCACTAGTTAATTGCCTATCTCACTGGATGTCAAATAATTGGTCCAAAATACCTTGAGAATAAAAATAGTTCAAGATATTTTTGAAATGTGATCAAGGGTACAGCAATATTTATCTCTCTTGAGTCAGGCCATTCCAATTAGTGCTATGGGGGAGGTGTAATGACTGAAATGTCAAATCAAAAAAATATATTATGCTGTCCTAGTAATTTCATTATTTGGCTAAGTATCTTGCCACAATTCGTATTTTAACGGCCTAGAGTGTTTTGATGAACGAATACAATTAGTTTTTGGATGTTCATGCACAAATTTAACCTTAATGTCATTTTTTCCCCTACTTTCAGACTAATTTGACCATGGATTGGGATTTTTCTCCTGTGAATTACACTTGCTTTCACCCAGAGACAAGATTTCCTCTCAATCCAAATTTGAGTCCGCTTTGGGAGTGTGATTTTGTTCCAAAGGATTACAGTGTGAGTTAAATTTAGAATTTTTGATCAAAATATCAATAGTGATATATTATTAATATTTTTTTCTATTTTTTTCTTTCTATTTCTAGCCTGCTCATTTTTGCATGGATCAACATATTACATACACGGAAGACATTCCAAAGCTGTGGGTCAAAATTATTAGACTTCTCAACTTCAGTTCCAATTTATGCTAATGATCACAATATTTTTACTTATTCCAGAGGTGACCATCGCCCACTATGGCCAGTTTATGGGGAATATTTATTTGTCCCAACTCAACGCTGGCTCCATAATATCGAGGTAAACAAATTTTCTGGGATCGACATCTGATCCTCGGTCATACTTCAGCACAACACACTAAAAACTTTTCCATACGTGGCATGGGTTCATCTTCAGTCTAGTCAAGTCTAGACTCAGGAATTCCCAAATTGCCTTCATTCCATGTTGTTTTTATAAATATCCACACACGCATCCATGTGCCTAAGAATAAAGAGAGGTTTTTCTTTATTGCTTTTGACCTCTTGGGAAAACCTCTTCAACTTTACCGAGGAATTTGGCTAGTTTTTGGATACAGAAGGGAAAAGCACTCGAAGAAAGTTTAAGTCCATCTGCCTGCATGCATTTTGCACATGTGTCACTAGATTTTAGGATGGGTTGAGACTTGTAAATTAATTTTCCATTTATGGAACGAAAGAAACATCTGAGCCAGGGTGCGAAAGTGCACGTGAAGGGAAATCCTTACCTTGAGTTGGCAAAGTATCTTGGCCTGGCCTAGCTACTTATGCATGTTCGGTACAAAATCTATCTCAAGGAGAAACTTAATGGAAGGACGCTGAGCCAATTACACGAGCACAGTCCCCAATTATTTCCATCCCACATGTGGTTCCTATTTTATTTTATGAGTCGTGAATTTGTAATAGAATCGGCAAATAATTACATTTCTGAGTTGACATTTTAAAAATTGTGGTTCTAATTAGTTTTGTTTTGTTTAGCACGGAGCCCTGATCATGCTCTACCATCCTTGTGCTCATCCAGAGGAAGTCAAACATCTCAGGAGCCTCGTGACGGGTTGCTTCGATAAACACGTGATTACTCCCAGCACATTAGTTCCACCGGAGAGGGTAAGTCATTAACATTCTCATAATCTGTGAGTGACCTAGATTTTATACTTTACAAATATAATGCCCTTGAGATACCCTTATTCCGAATCTGCCATTTGATTTACGTGTCATTTACTTCCGGACTGTCTGAGAAAAATTATTCGAAAAAATGGCAGTGTTTCCGGAAAGTTGAAAATTAATAGTAATTTCCGGTAGGTTGTATCGATATGGATAGGAAATACGCACAGCAGGTGCTATTAAAGAATTCTTGACCTTTTAAGCCTCTCCTCAGGCGTTAACAGTTTTTTCTTGTGACTAGACTAACCTTAGATATTTCCGGAAGTGCAGACGAGCAATTTCCACTAAAGTTTATAAATCTTAAGTAGCAAGCAGCCAGAAAATTCGGACAAAGTGGAATTCACTTGAGGTTGATGTTCTGATGAGCATGAAGGCAGTCATAGTCATAAGGAAATGCCTGCATATGAATAGCATAGCATAGCATAGCATAAAGAGAAAGCAACTTGCAAAAGTTAAGTTAAGTGGGAATGACAAGAAGGTCCAATGAACTCGACATGTACTACTATGTCCAGGAATTTTGATAACATAACTCAGGAACCGAGGGAGATAAGGAGTCTTAAGTTAAGTGGGAATGGCAAGAAGGTCCAATGAACTCGACATGTACTACTATGTCCAGGAATTTTGATAACATAACTCAGGAACCAAGGGAGATAAGGAGTCGGTTCCAAGTCAACTTAACGCCTTCCTGACGTTCTTACGCTTTGCACGCATGTTAAATTCCAGGATTTTTTCAGTGAAAGTCTCAAACTTAAGATCTGAACTCCTGCCTAAGCTCATGCCATAAATAAAAATATTTTTAGAAAAACTCAATAATTAGAAAGTGCCTTCCCACGCACGCACAATGATTTTTATCATCAGGTGTCAAAAATTATATTTAATATTATATTATATAAATAATATATATATATATAATATTATATTATTAATATTATATAAATAATATTTATCAATTCAAGCTTCTGCGACAGCTGCTCGTAGAAAAAAATTTTCGTAAGTGGACCAGACTTCTAGCATTGCGTCATCAAATCAAATGAAAATGAAAATTAATGAAGGAAATCCTGGAGAGAAGAGAAAGTTCAGGGTGAAATCGTAAACAAGATAAAGATAGTATCTTCAAAAATAAGAAAGTCCTTGCAAGCTTTACAGGTCCGAGTCCAAATTCTTGACACTTTTGACATTTCACGTTTTTTTTATGTAATGAGCCCAGAGTTTATTTCACTCTGGTGAAATTGTCCAAGATTCGTGATGACCATTAACCCCAAAAAGTTAACATTGGGTCTAATATACTATGATAAATCCTAATTTTTTCTTTGCAGCCATTCGCATTGGTCGCTTGGGGTTGTCGACTTCTCATGGCCAGAGTTGATGACGAGTTGGTGGTTAAATTCATTCAAGAAAAAGTGAACAAGGGTCCCGAGGATACGAGAAAGGAAGGACAGTACACGTATGGACTTCTTAAGCCAGCCAACGAGGCAGGAACAGCTCAGTACAATGTCATCAAATGTGGACAACCAGGACAAACACAAACTATGAAATGATTCTCCGTCACAAATTCAACACACAAATCAAAAATATTCAAAAACCAACTTTCCGTAGTCGTAGAATGTCAGTATTAATTTGCGATTTACTTAATTTTCTTCCCTTCCCGGTGTAAAATGCTAAAATGCTATTCTTTACAAAACAAACTGGAGACTTTGACGTGATATGTAATTTTGACTTAATGGTGCTTGCAATGGGCGCTAGTCGCATGTATTGAGCGGCATAGCAGATTTCTGCCAGCTGCATTTATCATTGTTGAATGTTGATTGTATTTTTCTGTTTGTAAAATCTGTTTGTAAAACTTTTAATGTGATGTAATATTGATTCTTTCTTCTTGAATCAAGTCAAGACTGCTAGTTCGCCCTTTCCAAACGTAACCGTAATCTACGTAACAATGTTAACAATACTGTCATTCGAGCTTTTAACCAAATTATACTCCTGTCGTATTTTTATAAAGCCTATCCAATGTGCAATGCAATTAAGAGGAACGAAACCCTATTTAAAAAATACGACTTTCTGTGAACCTGTAAATTGTTCGCGTTAAATGAAATGGAAGAAAATAATAATAAAAAAATCAATTCGGTGTTTGCAAATCAGAAGAGAAAAACGTAATCCAAATTATTGATAGACGCAGCCTAATTTATTCTTTCAATGCTCATATATTAAATTTCCGGAATTAAATTAATTAAGTTCTATAACTATTCAAAATTATAACATTGAGTAATTATATGTGGATTTACAGTTTCCTTTTTTTCATAAAATACGCCGATTTTGTTCCCAGTTTCAATGTTTTGCCTTCTACTGTAACTTGAGGCTTAAATTAATCATGAGGGAGTTGTGGCTGGTGATGTAGGAGGCTCAATGAACTCGACACAAGTAAATGGGAAAGATCCAACCTGGGAATTAGAATGATTGAGTTGAAAGTACACTCATGGTGAAAACTGACCCAAGGGGAAAGTCAAGTCATGATGAGAATCATTTGTAAATACTATAAAATATTACCGCTCCGTTCAATTCTCCTTCCCAATTGTCTCCGCTTCTCCGGAGAACTTTAATTATATCTCCGACCTTCAGCGTCAAACAATTTTTAGCATAAGCACTTGGGATTCTTGGCTTGATGGCTTTGACGTATATGGCTCCACTTTCCTGAAAAAGTATAAAAATTAAATGTAAATGGAACAAAATATGTTCAATTTTGACGTACGTCTCTGGAAACGCGTGCCCCACAATTTGGCGGGGCTGAAACCCGACTTGGTCTGCATAATCCAATTCTGGATGAAGAAACAGAGAGATTTTCAGAATAGCGCTGCATGTTTGAATGATTTCTTGTCGTCACGGATCCAGCAGGTTTAATTAAAGCAGTAGTTTTGAACATGTTTAATTTATAAAAGGATAGAAGGGACGGCATGTCTGAAAATGACCAATCATCCCTTAATTTCAATTCTGTTCTTCCATCCTTTAAAACTGTTTTCACGGGGTAGTGTGCTACTTCGTCTGTTTCTCTAGAATTTAAATTTTAAATTATATATATTCAGAATATTAAAATTTCAAGAAGAGAAATTCTTACTTGACACTGATGACATAAGTTCCTGGATAAGATGTCGAGTCACGAACCAAAAATGTCCCGGGCTCTTCCTCCCCCAGCAAATTTTGAGATTCTGCATGCGTAATCGTTGGAAAAAACCAACTATGCGAAAATTTCAAGGATTAGAACATTTAAAAGGCCTTCTAGTTAATTGACAAGCTAATTAAATTTACCTGGTGTAGTCATTCTCGTCAAATTGTCCAGTAGACATTCTATTTGCCATTTCAATGAATAATTAATGAATTATTGAAAAAGTAAATTAAAATTACAATAATACGTTCAATACAATACAAAACGATTGAGCTATGATATGACTATGAGTATTATGCAAGGCAAATAAGGAATAAACCCCAATTTCCTCAATTTGTCGTCTGAATATCGAATGAGGAAAAAATTGATGGAAAATTAGCCTCCTAGCCAATGACGTAGAAGTAAAAGTGTGACATGAGATTCAGCATTGCATTTTTCCGTATTTCATAATTTTGGTACAATAACATGAATTGCGGAAATTGTGGGTTTGGGAGGAGTCCCTCGGTCAACTTTTCTCAGACAAAGGTGAATTTAAACCGAGGGCAAATTTAATTTTTGCTTGTGGTAGAATTAACAAGTTAACGTCACAAAATTCCAAATTGGAAACTCATAGTAATTAATATCAGAATTTAAATCCAAATATGACGCACTGAAAATGCTTACGTCTTCTCAATTCCGATTTTTGAGGCTAAAATATCAAATTCCTAGGTTAAAGTATTGTGGCTAATCAAAAATTACTAATTTTGTTCAGTCAGGTAAAGAATACTTTATTTTTAGCATTTTATATTGCAACAAATGTAGACTTGCTTTATTTTACTTTACACTTTGCCCATCCTCATAATCTCTTTTGTGCTAGCACAGATTTTTTTTCTAACCTATCGTTTCATTTTCATAGCATTTTTAAGAATCTACAATTTCCTTTTTTCTCCGAAAAGTTTCTTTATATCTGATATAATTATTTTTATTGTAGCAAAATTGAGTGATGTTTGAATTCATGTTTAAATTATTTCTAACTTTGCTCAAATAAATAAAAATTATATCGGATCTAAAGAAACTTTTGCAGTACAACACAAGTGGATGAGATTTTTTTAAGTGATGAATATGACAGATAGGCAAGGAAGGGGTAATAATGCACAATTACAAACGAAGAAGCATCTCTAACCCAGAACAGTACTACTTCACCCAATAAGCTTCACCTCGCATCGCCCTGCGAGTTCCAAAATAGCAATTTATAAAGATAATTTCTTTGCCTATACATGATTTACAAATTTGCAAATTTTTCTGACCGTACTACATCTATCTTAGCAAAAATACGCTATTTGGAATTTTAATTTATTTCATCTAATTCAAAAAACAAAACTAATATGCCTTCTATTCAACCCAATGCAATCTTCAATCTCAATTAACAACCAATAGTATACATTACGTGCGTGAGAATTTTCAAATGGACGTGATGAACTTTTTTAACGTTAAAATTAAATTATTATGATTATATTACACAAATCCCAAATAAAAAGCAGCCTCCAAACAAAACAACAAACAAATGGCCATTTGTGAAAACGCCTCAAATCCAAAACAAACCAAACAAAATGGAATTTTAGAGACAAGTACTACATAGGTAATTAACTCTTAATTTACCTAGTTTTTATAAAAATTAATTATAATAAATTAAAATGAATTTAATTTATAATTTACTCACAGTCACAATGGAGGGTATATAAATATTATCTGTATTAAAATTCCTACCTCTCCTTATTGCATTGGTCTGGTCGTTCTTCTATCTTGGATCCACTAAAAATTCACTCTATTTTCATATGGAAAAACCAAAAAAACTTTTGGTTGAGGTAACTAACACTACACTAGCAATCGCAATGTATCAGCAAAATATTTTTTAAAGTTTTTATGATCATTTGCCCATGGATGATGAAACTACTGCACTTTGCACTAAAGGCTACACAATGGAAGCTTGTTCCTTCCTATTATTCATCTGCTGGGAGTTGACGTTGACTCGTTGATTTGTTAAGGCTAGACTTAAACATCAAATAATTTTTTTCTTCCTTCCTTCTTGAAGTTTGAGTAAATGAAGACTAGTCTGGGACTTGAATGGAGTCATTTGGTCTTGGAGATCTACTGCTTTGACTACTATTCATCGAATGATTATCCTCGCCACTACCCTTCGGTTCATAGTCGATAGGAAATTCAACATGAGTGAATGGAAAATGTCCCCTCTTTTGTAATCAACCGGAAAACAGAAAAAAAAATAAAACAGGAACAAATTATTATCACTTGTAGGAACGTACGTACGTACTATGTCTATGTACGTTTATATAAAGAACCAATAAAACTTGGTTATAATTAAAGCTTTTGATTTCAATTTGAACTACTCACCCTTCCAACCCTTCCTCCTTCAAGTACAAGTTCACCCTCCCATTGTCCACTCATGTTGGTTTTAGTGACTCGAATAATGTCACCGATTTGAAGTCTTAGAGCTGTATCATCATAGGCATTAGGGACACGGGCTTGTTTAACTCGGGCATACTGGATTTTGTTCGACTGTAATCAAAGAGAAGGAAATGAATTCCAGGTTCATTAATCATCATTTCGTGAATTCGTGCATTCGTGCAATCAACAGATAATTAATTAGGGTCTTGGGCTTGAGCATAGGCTGCTAGGCTTGGATGTTCGCATTCACATTAGTCTTAATCGTCTCAGAAATGAACTTGCTCAGTTAGATTCTTAACCCGGTTTTTCAAGGCAAAGATTAAGTGTTTACGTTCTCACGGTAATTAAATTTATAAGATGGCAAATAGTGTGATCGGAAAATGCTGTATTTTTTTTCTACATTAACTATATTAGAAAAAAATTGCAAAAGTCGTAATCTCGAAGTTTCTGCAGGGAAACATAGAAAGGAAGTCAAATGATAAAGATCTAATCAGATTTTCACTTCCAGTACAAGTGCTCACCTCGATTTTCCGATTAGGTGGAGAGTTCACAGGAGGATTAACTGGATTCTGGATATTATTTCTCCCAAGCGGAGCTTCCTCTTCATACTTTGAATAAAAATACAAAGACAATTATATTATCACTTCCCTTATTAGTTTTTTACTTGCATTTCTTAAGTAATGTAAACTTACAGGTTTAATGTAGGGAACTGGGATTGCACCAACACGTCCGCTCGAATTTTTTGCAGACCACCATTGCTCTTCATCTTTGTTGAGAATCGTTAATATTTCACCTTTGCGGAAAGGTAAGTCTTCAGGATCCTAAATTTACATCAGAATAAACATTCATGTGTGAATTGTTCGATTTGACTATTTTTTTTTGCCTTAAACTTACATTTCCGTCAAAGTCGTGCTTAGCTATGACTCGTTCAAATTTTCTTAAGGCAGGTCTTACGAGAGGTGTTGTGTCTAAGTAGTGTAATTTATAAAAAGATAGGAGGGCAGGTAAGTCAGGAAAATATCGATCACCAATTTTATATCTGACTCCACCCTCTCGATCTTCTTCCTTGTTAATAATGTAATGGCATATCTTGAGGTCTTCCCTGAAAATAGTAACAATCCATTTGGTCAATAAAAATAGAAACGAATGTAATTCAATTCGGGCATGAAGGCAATTAATATGAAATGCACCGTATGGTTTTTATAAGGTTTTGATGGATTCTTACTTTACACAGAGAACAAAGTCACCAGGAATAGAAGATGAGTCCCGAACCAAAAATACTCCACCGGATCCTTCACTCATGAGAAGATCAGTTGCATCCTGGCGTGAAATTCGACCAAAGTACCAGCTGTAGACAGAAAAATAACAATTTTATTACTCATATGCACTAAAATGCCTGCCAAGGCGGCTTATTTACTCCTACACAAGGGCTCACATCCTTCCTTGGCGTGTTCAATACAATAATAAACTTTCAACCTGAGTAGGTTTAGGGTTTAGCAGCTTTTTTATAATTTATTTAGTGTTTTGCTTCTACTATGAAAATTTGCCGACCATAGGACAAAGCCTTGTGTTTGGCATTTGGGTCCACATGCATCGTAAATGCAAATGCCAAATTCAGTGCTGGCATAACCCGGCTGTTCAAATATGACTCACTCAGGGTTCAGAGTTTGGAAAATAAAACCCGTTCATAAATAAGCATTGCATATTCATGACATCATCCCAAATTCCTGTTTATGAACCGCTTTTAAAGAGATGTGAAGATTCATTGTACAAATAAATTAGACTGAGCATAAGCAATGCAAAATGCTAAATGCATGATAACCTGATCTCAATTTCAGTGGTAGAAAAAATAACTTTACCTTGTACTCGTTCATATAAGAGAAAACGAGGTTTAATTTTATCTTGTTCCTATCGTAGTGGTCAAAGTGATCCAATTCTTAAGATCAATCCTTCATAACCTTAATATCTAACATGGTATATTTACATTTGAATTTTATCCTTACTTTACTTGATTTTCTTTTCCGTGAAACAAATGCAGACCACTCTTACTAATGATTTCTATTTTGCTAGACAGACGGATGGACATTCGCAAATCCCAAGCTCGTATAATTTGGCAGTAATCAATTTTCAGACTCACATAGACTATTTTTATTCCATTCGTTCTGGGAATATGCGTTACAGCATTTTCTTGCTTTTTATGCTTCGGTATCGTCTTGTCCTACCATATCTCGCCTGTCCTACATCATCGTTTATTATGTTCGACCAAAAGTAATATTTCTACTTAATTCGATTAAAAACGAACTGAAGTTTGGCGTATAATGCAAAATGCAATGTGAAAGCCAATGAATATCGTTGACTAGTTGAAACAGAAGGTGATATGATGAGTTGATTATCAAAGGAAATAAAATTGATTAGATAACGAATCTCACAGACAAGTATAATCAAATAGCTGCGGTTACATAAAAAAGGTTACGTTAGCCTTGGTGTTTTTGCTTTATTCTGTCAAGCCGGTGAAAGATTCTATGATAAAAAGGCAATATTACAACATATGAAAACTGAGAAATTAATTTTCAGCTCAATATCGAACTAGTATGAAAGTTCTGCTTGTTCTTACAGTCTTAACAAAACAAATGGCCATAAGGTTTTCTGTAAATGCCGGAATTTTCCCATATTTAAGACTAATTAACCAACAATACAAAATTTTAAATCACCTTGTCTTATCCGTAGGTTCAAATGATCTCGCTGTCATCTTGTCAGCTTCGATTTTCACAACCAATTAAAGATGGTAGAATAAACTCCAAAAAATTAACTTAGACAATCATTTGAAGTACTACGTATTCCTTTGACTCACTAATGCTACAATGTTGAATTTTGATCATTCACTTTTGCTTTTGTAGTTTTTGCCTTCGTGTAGCCGTATCGTCCGTCACGTCACGTCCTTCTTCAAGAAACAAATCTTGTCTTTGAGTGTGTTGAATAATAATTTGATGAAATGAGTCACCTCACATCACAACTCGCTGCTGCTGCTGCTCATAGTGATGAGTTTTTCATTCAGACAGACTCACTTCATTATTGTATGAGTAAACAATTGACAGCCTTGTAATTTAGTTTGTTGTTTTTTGCTTGGTCACAATTTGACTGTCTGAGCTTGCTTGCTTGGATCAGGTGTGTGTCATAATCCACGGCCTATACAGCTACACAATTATGAGGTCATCCTGCTACATGCTACGATACGATACGATAAAATGCTAAATGCTTCCAATTCTAACTGAATTGAGTTGAAAGACGACTGACTGACTTTTGCTTTGCGATTACGACCACTACTGTACTTCCCTGGCCTCCCGTATACCACAAACTGAATGCAACATTTACTTTTGTGAGGGAAATCAGGAGTATTGAGGATTATATGGGAATTGTACATTCTACGCCGGGCTAGACTCAACTCTTTGAGTCTATAAATGCATTGACAAAAAGAAAGGGGTGAGTGAGGAAAGGATTGAGGTAGAATAGCAAAGCAAATCCGATGTATAGATATCAAATGCAATAGTA